>CAUDMG010000438.1:365000-447500 GCA_958450375.1 Homarus gammarus | reverse complement strand
GGATGTTCACCCTGACGGCCAAATTGGCACTGGCACGAGTTAAGCAGCCAGCCAAGAAAATGGAAAAGAGAGTTGATGCCAGTACACATCCTTGTTTTTCCCCCTGTTTGGATGGGGAAGAACTCAGACTGGGTGCCATTGTGCAAGCAGGACACTGCCGTTCATGCCATCGTGGAGTTGCCTCACGATGGCAATGAATTTTGGTGGGCAGTCAAAACGGCTGAGGGTCCGCCAGAGGGTTTCCTTGTTGACAGAGTTAAAGGCTTTGGTTAGGTCGATGAAGGCCATGTACAGTCAGAAACCATAATCTCTGACCCACTAGGTTGAGCTGGAGGTGAGGCTAGGGTGGTGTTTCTGGTCTGTCGCTCACTGCAGTGGCCCAGTGGCCAGACACAGGTTGAACAGGCTAGGCGATAGTTCAACAAAAATATACAGGCCGGGCGATAGTTCAACAAAAGTATGCAGGAGAGTTCCAGCTGGGCACTGTGGACAGAACCAGGGTAGCCAGTAAGTCTTCATAAGAATATTTGATGTTAATGATATTGGTATTAAAAATGATATTGATCATGTTAACGATGTAGGTGTAAGAAAATCCTCTTTTTAGTCAGTTGTTCATTACCATTTCAGCATTAACATTAATGTCTTAATAAAATGATAAACCAAAGTTACACAAACTGAAACAACAATAATTTATATTTCAACAAGTAATATTGACAACTAAGACATTCTTTAAAACTGATGTTAGGAGTAATATCCCAATCAGTGTGGTGATTAATGCGATGGTGTTTGTGATGATGGTGCTTCTCTGTGTGGTGAGTGTGATGATGGTGCTTCTCTGTGTGGCGAGTGTGATGATGGTGCTTCACTGTGTGGTGAGTGTGATGATGGTGCTTCTGTATGTGGTGAGTGTGATGATGGTGCTTCACTGTGTGGTGTGTGTGATGATGGTGCTTCTGTATGTGGTGAATGTAATGATGGTGCTTCTCTGTGTGGTGAGTGTGATGATGGTGCTTCTCTGTGTGGCGAGTGTGATGATGGTGCTTCACTGTGTGGTGAGTGTGATGATGGTGCTTCTGTATGTGGTGAATGTGATGATGGTGCTTCACTGTGTGGCGAGTGTGATGATAGTGCTTTACTGTGTGGTGAGTGTGATGATAGTGCTTCTGTGTGGTGAGTGTGATGATGGTGCTTCTCTTTGATATATCTCATGTCTTATGGAGCCTAAGTATCACATAGGCTTTTGTATAGAGACATTATTAACAACTAATTACAATAATTCATTAACTTTATTAGACAATACTTTTAAAACAGTATAAAAAATGTTCATGTGTTTCTGTGTGAGTCACTTCATTAAATTCTCTAATTATTTCCTTGCTGGCCATAGAATAATGATGAACCACTGCTGTGTATCACATCATTAACTTGTCCCCTTGGCAAGTTATATTCAAGTGTTGTCAAAAAATTTTAACACGTCATGACAGGATATTTCTACCACACGCCACCTCCTCTCCTATTCCCTTTCCCCTGTTCTTGTTTCTCAGCCACCCGTGTGTGTGTGTGTGTGTGTGTGTGTGTGTGTGCGTGTGTGTGTGCGTGTGCGTGTGCGTGTGCTTGTGTGTGTGTGTGTGTCCGCCAAATAGGGATAAGGGGATAATCTTTTTTCATTGTTATAACAATGTAAATTAATTTGCATATGAAAAAAATGCTGTTTCATAATAAGACGTCGTTTACAATCATAATATATTCAAATTATATATATCTAAAGCAGGTTACGTTATATTTCGTTACATTTCGTTACACATCATTACGTTACGGACGTTACGTTATGTTACGTTTTGTATGAAGCTATTCTTTTATATGGATTATTACAAGTGAAAAATCATAGATATTATATTGGATTGTCGGCCATTAACTCGGTAAAACTTTTGTATTGACCAATACATGATGCCTTAATGAGCCTTAAGACATTGGTGATGATTATAGAACATTCCGTTCTTACTGTAAGGCTGCTTTAATTCTCTGACGCTGTTAAACACAACAGACTTGGATGTTCCCACGGGTGTAGAGGTGAACCAATAGCCTCCAGGCTGCTGGCACGCCGAACAACATTGATGGTCATTAAAATTTTTATTACATAGGCCGAAAGAGATAATTACGAAATACTACTAGCATGTATTGGCAAGGGCAGCCCAGAACCTTCAGGAACTCCGCCGAGTGGGTTCCATAGGCCACCCTTCTTGGCCAATTTCCTTAGGTGCGGAGGCAGCTGAGGGTCTTCAGGACTCCACCGAGAGGGCCAGAACAGCCGCCCTTACGCCCCCAAGGAGTGATGCTAGCGAAGGTCCCGCTGGACCCCCGTGTAAGGTTGAGACTTTTCCTCTATTTCTCTCTTAAGACTGAGAGAGGCAACACTGGCTAGTGACGCTAAGAGTATCTACTGTCATATCTTGATGTATTTATTAATTATTCTAACGTAGCTTCCACAACACACCGAGACTTTGGTGTCTGTTTCTGCCAGTGAAGGAGATATAGTGAGTCAACCTGAGACGTTAGCCAGCTGGTGCACGAGTTTAGACTTACGACCACAAGTAACCACAACTTATATGAAGTATATAGGTATACAGTCATCAGTAACTTTTGCCAGATTCTTCACTTTGTGGTATAAACAATACAGTATTAACATTATTTACCACTGCTTAGAGGTGTGATGTTTGATGTTTCATAGTTTAATATTTATAGACAGGCAATCTAATGAGGTGATGACCTTCACGGCCAGCAGGAGTTGTACTGACAGCCCAACGATGTGTTCAGTGTATCAGAGAACTGTGTATGTTAACTAAAGCATGAGACTTGGCCCGCTGTTGTACTATGACAACATTACAGTATGTCATGTGGGACATCACCAGAGTACTCCTATGTTGGCCAAAGCAGACATATTCTAAAACTGCTGCTATATCCTTTTAGCACCGGACAGTGGACATGTTTGTTGTCCATTAGACACAACATATAACTGATTTACTTCACGTTTGTGGGATCAGTAAAAGTAACATTATATTCAAAGTAAAGGGGAGGTATGACCTGAACGACTGGTGACGAGTATTCAAGGGTATATGATGCTTTGTGTGTTAGTGCGTGCGTTGACACTCTGTGAGCTGCCGACCAGAAAGGACCCCTGGTCTCACCTACCGCCCGACCTGAGTGGGCCAGTAATTATGGTTTCAGACTGTACATGTTACGACGCTGTTCTCTACACTTTTCCTGTACCTGGAGGGCAACAAAGATCATGTCAGTGGTGCCATTTAATGGTCTAAATCCAAAGTGAGATTCTGGAAGGAAGTTTTCCGTCCCAGGAAGAAGTCTGTTTAGGAGAATTCTGGCGATAATCTTGACAGCTATGGACAGCAGCGAGATCCGGCGGTAGTTGCCACAGTCTGACCGGTCTCCCTTGTTCTTATAAATATTGACAATGGAGGCATCATTAAGTGCTTGGGGGATTTCCTCCTTCTCCCATATATTCTCCAGGAGAGAGTGGAGATGGCTGGTAAGCAGAGGTCCTCCTTCTTTATACACCTCAGCTGGGATTCTATCAGGTCCTGAGGATTTGTTATTTTTCATCTGTTTGACGATAGCAGCTACCTGGATGAAGTATAGCTGAGGTGGGCCAGCTTCAGATGATGAAGGGACCTGCTGGGTAGTCAGGACATCCACATCTGTGTTTCAATTGAGCAGTGAATGGTAGTACTCTTTCCAGCACTGAAGGATGCCATTTTTGTCTTTAATTAGGGAGTTACCGTAAGATGAGCCATGAGTGATTGACCCATAATTTTTTTTAGTGAAGTTGAAAAATTCTTGCATCTTGTGATGATCTGCAAGTTTTTGCATTTCATATGCTTTATTTTTAAACCAGTCATTCTTTAGATTGCGAAATTCACGCTGGGTTGCCGCTTTCCTCTTGCGGAAGGTATCAGCTTTGGTTCGAGACTGAGGGTTGTTCTGTCAGTCAGGTAAAGCAGCACGCTTATCACCAACGAGTACATTGATTGCCGGGTCATTTTCATCAACCCAGCCCTGGTGTATTCTTTCGATCTGGCCGTGAGTCTCTGAAGGTTTTTGTCATGACAGTGTCGATAATATCCTTTTCGGCACTGGGAGTTGGGTTGTATGTTGTCGGGTTTTTTATCAGCCCATGTTCAAGCTGCTCTCTGAAGACATTTGCTACTGATGGATCCTCCAGATGTTTATTGCTGAAAACTCTTTTGGATCCTTGTTGCCTACGCCATTTTAGGGCGACGTGAAGTGAGAACTTGGTTTTGACGCGCCGATGATCAGTGTCAGTTTGGTCTGAGCCACGCATGGCTCGGATGATGAGGACATCTCGGCGATCTCTTCTTCTGACAATGATGTAGTCAATGAGATGCCAGTGTTTGAATCGTGGGTGTTGCCACGAACCCTTAAACTTGTCGGCCTGCTTAAACAAGGTATTGGTGATAGTGAGGTTGTGTGTAGCACACATGCTGTGGAGGAGGGGGCTTTGGGATTATGCTCGCCTAGTCCATTTTCCTAATGATTCCCTGCCAAATGTCAGCATCTCTGCCAACTCTGGCATTGAAGTTACCTAGGAGCATAACTTTATCTTCTCTGGGGATAGAGGTGAGCACTCTGTCAAGGTCAGTGTAAAAGGCCTCCTTGATGTCATCCTTTGCATCCTGTGTTGGGCGTATGCACTGATGAAGAAGGAATGACATGAGTGATTCAGTGGGATTCGGAGCGTCATGAGGCGCTCGTTAATCTCAAAAGACATTTCAGTTAGCCTGTGTAGGATGCGTTGGCGGATGGCAAATCCAACTCCATAAATGCGGCTTCTTTCCGCAGCAGGCTTACCCTTCCAGAAGAAGAAATAGCCAGACCCCCGTTCTGTGACTCCACCCTCCTCTGGGAGCCGGGACTCACTAATGTCTGCTATATCGATGTTATACCTAGGCAGCTCTTTTGCCACAAGGGCAGTTCTTCTTTTAGGACGTGCTTTCGTGCCAGTATCCAGAAGGGTCCTGACACTCTATGCAGCGACTATAAGAGGTTGCATAGTTTGTTTTGTTTTGATCTGTGATTATGATTGTTTTTTTGACCGCATAAGGCTGACCTTACTGGGTGCGGTTGCCCACTCAGGTTGGTTCTTTAGGCAGGCTATGTTTAAGGCACCTTTTCGAGCCCCCTCCCCATGTGGGGTGAGCAGAGTGGCTCCTCGAAAGGGCTGCTCAGTCGCACAGTCCGGACCAGATTGCACCACTGCCTAGGTCCCATTGCATAAACGACCATCTTATCTGTGCCGCCCATGTGCAGAGTTGTGACTAGAGACTCCCGGCAGTCATCTCTGCCTGTCCCCGTCGCCACCCAACCGTCGCTATAGGACTTTTTGTGATATAGGGGTTTTCAAGATGATGAGAGGTATGATGAACTGGGTGATGGCTGCGCGTGATTTGATTTATGTGGTGAGGCAGGTGTGCAGGCTGCAACCACACATCTTGGCTCTCCCTTTTCCTGATCCAGTGGTGCAACTGTTGCAACGATTGGGGAGAGGGAGAGTTGCAATGGATTGCCGATAGTCCAGTTTCTTGGGTTTCGCCCTAGTAGCCTGTCCATCAGGCATTGTGTTCATCTGCTGGTGTAGTCATATATACATACATACATACATACATATATACATACATACATACATACATACATACATACATACATACATAGTGAAACTAACAGGAAGATAGATAGATGAATGGATATACTGTATAGACAGATAGATAAAGTGATTAAGATAGGCAGACAGGTAGATAGATTAATGGACAGATAGGTAGACACTTAGACACCTCGAATGTATCTGTACACACCTATACAAGACAGTTAAATAACTAGTTATGATAATAAAAATAATCTCTCTCTCTCTCTCTCTTTCTCTCTTCCATAATGTAGAGAACTCATTATTTACAACTTTAAAATGAAAACTATTATTCATTGTTCTAAATTCTTCTAAGGTATAGAGTAAGTGATTTAGTTTTCACAAATCTCTCTCTAAAACTATCAAACTCTCCTCGCTCACCAAAAAGATGTATACGAAAGTGAAACAAAAATATAACTAAAAACAAAAAGCTCCAGTAGGAAAAAAACAATAAAGCCATTCGTAAAAAAGTGAAATATAAGAACAAATATATGTATAAAGATAAGAATAATTTAAAAAATAGCTACACATAAAATGAAAACCAGTAAATTAAAAAAGTAGAAAAAAAAATAAAAAAATAAAAAAAATATAAAAGTCTCGTTTGAACTTTTATCCATTACTAAAAATTTGGTTTTCTTTGGTGCCGTAAAGGTTAGATTGAACATTCACCAACTAGAACCAAAATACTGAATAAAACGCACCAAAAAATAAATAAAAATATAAATAAATCACGTCGGTTATACTTCAAAATTCTACCTTTTACGCTAACCGCTAACTTTTTTGGCTCTAAAACCGTTAAAAGCAGACCTAGAGAGCTGAAAATTTTCATATGTTGTCTTGTAGCTTAGACATAGAGCTTTCCAAAAAGGTATAGCATGCCAAGATCAGATGATGATCAAGGTGTACACAAATAATTAAATGAACAAATGAAATTAAACATTAGTTAACATTCAGTTTCAACATACACCTTATAATCTTTATTTACTGTATGAAAAGACAGAAAGTATTAAACGAATCCAAAACTATAGCACTGTATAGCATAGGTAGCAAATAGCATCATGCTAAGATCAGATGACGATCAACTTATCAAGGTGTGCACTGTACACAATTTCACAAATAATTAATTTGCATTCTCATACAACCTATCGGCCTTATTCATTATTCATGTAAATATGCAATACCAACCACATACACATTATACCAGTGCATTTTTATACAACTTATTGTTGGTCTTAGTCATTATACCAGTGCATTTTTATATAACCTATTGTTGGTCTTAGTCATGCAAATAAACAGAAAACTCTAAACTTCTATGAAAAGTAAGTTTTTAGAAAATTTTGTTTGGCGCACTCCTTGGATGACATCCTGGTTATAGCAGTACTTAGCAATAAATTACACAATGTCTCTCAGCTGCTGCAGTGCGGCGTCGACAAATTATGTCTTGTCACGTTTACACGTACTAACACGCAGTCAGCCTACAGCCTGACTAGCTGTTGGAGACACGCTTCGCGGCTTAATTAGCGGATTAGCGGAACCTTGTCCACCACTGACAGTTATAAGTATAGGATACGTTACAAGTAAGTCACAGGTACAGGTAAAAGATAAAAGTGTGGTTCAAATATTTCAAAATTACAAAAGTCAACGCACACACACGCACACACACTCACACACTCTACTACTACTTTGCTGTCACTCGGAATCGAGTAATCCAATGATATGAGTTATTTTGGACGTCACCTTTGTTGGTGAGCTCTGAGGTGACTAGAAAGGCCGATACGGGACCGGCAGGGTCGTCCACAGATGTTGCACAAGTGGAGGACTACATCTAGTGCGGGAGGGGCGGCAGCAGCGTCTTTCCGGCGTTGGCGCTTGTCTGCCTCGGTATGCAGTCGGGCAAACTCGAAAGTATTGGCACCTCCTGTGGTGCTCCTCCAAGCGTTACGGTGTGGAGTAATCGTCTCCCAGGGGAGGGGATCGATTTGGCACTTTTTCAGGTTTGTCTTAAGACTATCCTTATACCTTTTCAGTTGCCCGCCAGCGTTACATTTACGATTCGTTAGATGACTGAAAAGTAGCTGCTTTGGCAGTCTACTGTCGTGCATGCGGGTAAAATGGCCAGTCCAGCGTAGTTGTTCGTGGATAATGGTAACCTCGATGCTCCTACAGTTGGTGTCAGCGAGAATACTGGCATTTGTTCTCTTGTCTTCCCAGCGAACTAGGAGATTGGAACATAGACTACGTTGGTGAAAGTTTTCAACTGCCTTGGAGTGCCTCCTGTATGTGACCCATGTCTTGCTGCCATATAGCAGGGTGGGGAGGACCACTGCTCGATATACGTGCAACTTTGTAGATAATTTCAGCTTCCTACAGCTGAAGATACGGGTACAGAGTCTGCCAAAGGCTTGAGATGCACATCTGATCCCTTGTTGAATCTTTTCATCGACCCACGGTGGTGTACAGGTGGGAGCCGAGATATTGAAATTGGGAAAAATTAGAGAGGGTAGTACCATTAAGCTGGATGGATGGTGGAGGTGTGGCTGAGGCAGGGGCTGGTTGAAAGAGAATCTGAGTCTTACGTACATTCACCTCTAGGCCGAAGTGTGCCTACGCATATGCGTAGGTGTTCAGGATCTCCTGTAGGTCGTGTTCATTGTTAGCAACAAGGGTGAGGTCATCTGCGTAGTGAAGTTTAGTATTGAAAGCTGCCATCACTTTGTTTCTGCCTCGAGTCATCTTATGTTGAAAAGACCCTTCATCCAGCACTCGATGTCCACCCCGCCGGCTTAATTGGCACTGGCATGAGTAAGGAAGGCAGCCAAGAAAATGGAAAAGAGAGTTGGTGCCAGTGCACATCCTTGTTTTATCCCCGTTTCGATGAGGAGGAACTCAGACTGGATGCCATTGTGCAGGACACTACCGTTCATGCCATCGTGGAGTTGCCTCAGAATAGCAATAAATTTTGGTGAGCAGCCAATATGCCTGAGGGTCCGCCAGAGATGCTTCCCTGTTGACCGAGTCGAAGGCCTTGGTTAGGTCGACGAAGGCGATGTACAGGTCATAACGCTGTTCTCTGCACTTTTCCTGTAACTGGCGGGCAGCAAAGATCATGTCAGCGGTGCTGTGTGATGGTCTAGAGCAGTGGTTCCCAAACTTTTTTTACTTACGGCGCACTTTAGAACAAGTAAAGCTATTTTGGCGCACTTTGTAAATAAATTCGAAAATTTATTCAAAAGACGTATTTATACATATTAGCATAGCATAAAGTAGAAATATAGATAATTAAAAATACAGAAAAATTGTATGTACTTGCTTCTTTATTCAATAAATGGAACAAAGTTATCAATGCGCAACATGCGCTTGATGGTTTTTGGCAATGTTTGCAATGTTGGGACAAACCCTCATTTCTTCTTCGATGCAACGAAGCCTCTCTCTTTTTTGGATTTGATGTTATTGAGGGTTGAAAATCCCAATTCACATAAATACGATGTGGAAAATTGCATCAAAACGGATAAAGCTTTTTTAGCTACTGAGGGGTATTCTTCTTTAATAGCAATCGGTAACTCTGCATGCTTAATTTTAAGTCCACTATCATTGGATATAGATGCCAATTCCTCGTCTTCACGTAATTTTAGACCAATATTAGATGGAATTCTTATGAAGGGATTTCGAACCCACTTATACTCTTCTGTGTTCAACGACGGAAAATAAAAGTTTATTTTTTCTTCTAGAGTTGTCAAATGTTCAACTACAATAGGAGTCATTTCTTTTATGCAGTTTTTACGTATTAAGGGAAACATTTCAAAGTTACCATCTTTAGTTCTATTTTTCCAAATTACAACTTTATTTTTAAATGAAACCAGCTTATCCGACGAAGTGAGAATGTTTTCATCTCTACCTTGCATACTTGTGTTGACGCTATTAAGTTGTGCAAATATCTCTGTTAAATATTCCAGCTTGGAAATCCAAAATTCTCATTGAAGATATTCAAGAAGCGTTCGTGTTTTTCTTCTTCAAAAAATACAAGTAATTCTTTCTGGAGTTCATGTATGCGACATAGCACCTTACCTCTTGAGAGCCATTTGATTTCTGTGTGTAAAATTAAGCGCTCATGCTGGGAATCCATATCAACACAATTTTTTTCAAATAAGCGAGACTTCAATGGTCTACTTTTAATATAATTAACCATTTCAACAACTTGATTTAATACTTGCTTTAATTCAACTTGTATTGTTTTTGAAACTAGCACCTCCCTATGTAGGAAGCAATGAGTACATATAACATTAGGATTTTGCTGTTGTACGAGCGATACAAGACCATTAATACAGCCTACCATAGATGGTGCCCCATCAGTACACATTCCAACACATGACTTCCATGATAAATTCCATTTTTCGAGGTAGGCAGATAAAATGTCAAAGATATCTTGACCTCTTGTAGTGAGTGACATTTTTTTGCCACAAAAGAACTGATTTATGATTTGGTTTCCATCAATAAAGCGAATAAATGTAAGTAATTGTGCTTTGTTGCTACTGTCAGTAGATTCATCAACTTGTGAAGCAAATTCTGAGTTCTGAAGTTTGTTCTGTACATTTTCCTCTATATCAGCAGATAAATCCATACTTCTCCTATGGATTGTATTATTTGAGAGCGGAATTTTGCCTTATCTTGTTTGGCTTCATCACCTAACATGGTTTTAACCATCGTTCTACAGGCGGGCAAGATAATCGACTCGGCTAAAGTATGCGATTTCGTTTGTAGTGCAATCATTTCGGCTATCTCAATAGAAGCGACTTGAGCCTTTTCAGAAACTGTAAACTTTTTCTGAAAATAGTTTCTTTGCTCGGATTGCTGTTCTAACAGTCTTTGGAAGTAATTCAGATCTTTATCTTGAAGATGTGAGTGTTTAGTTGTAAAATGTCTCTTTAACTTGCTGGGTACCATGCCATCGTGAGACATCCTTTCACCACAAACAACACACAGTGGGAGAGGTTGATTCTCGTTTCCAGTCCAATGAAACCCAAACTTCAAATAGCTATTGCAATATTGACGATTGGGTCGAGCTTTCGCCTTATCTAATATACTATAGGAATAGCCGTGTGTCTGTCTGTCTGTCTGTCTGTTCTGTGCAGCCGAAACGGTACAATCGTTTTCATCAAACTTGGTGGAAAAATCGCAAAAAAAATTCGTAGATTGAAACAAACCTGGTCCCATGTCTATGGTTTCTTTAGGAAGGCATTAATTAACCATTTTATTTGCGCTGGAAAACGATGTCGCTGTACGCTGTCAGGCGGACGGCGGTTGCACGCTAGCCAAGCACGAGTGTTCGAACTTTCTCGCTTTGGTAAACTGTACCACTGGACTGGCCACCGGGCACGAAGGGCCCACGATCACTTGTTATCACTAGGCTTAGTTGCTTTTGACGAACGTTCACTCTCAGATTCACAATCGTCACTGTTTTGTTTCCTCTTAATAAACTTATCCATTTTATGGGTAATTTAGCCAATATGAATTGAATCGCACAAAGAGCACAGCTTGCTAACAAAGTCAAGTATCAAACTGAGACAAGTGACAGCATGTCACATATTTAATAACCTAACGGTCCGCAAACGTGAAGATATGTTCGAAATCTTTTGTTTAGTTTCATTTATTTTAGCTTAAGAGCCTTTCAAAATCAATTGCAAAGATTAAAATTTCTACTACTACGAATGAAACAAATTGAAATATAGTTATGGCCCTGATCCGCTGCAATACGTGAGGACGAGTTAAAAAATTTCGTTCAACACCGTGTACTTTAGCTCAATAGTTTTTTTCAAAATCCATTATTGAAATGAAAACTTCTGCTACGACTGAAACGAACTGAAACATAGTTATGCATTGAATGTACCTATAAGACATAAATTACGAGGATAGCTTGATGCGAATTTAGTTCTTATCCTTATGAAATTTAGGACTCAAGATTTAATAACACTGTCGTACCATAATTAGCCAAAATGAATTGAATGACACAAACTCATCTCTCATTCTTAATTTAGTTGTTTGCCACTTTGACAGTTTTATATGAACTTTATTACGAATTTCAGTTTGTATTTTTCACATTTTGAAATATAATCTTGCTCTTTCGCGGTGCACCTAATTACATCTGGCGTCACACCAGTGCGCCGCGGCGCACGGTTTGGGAACCACTGGTCTAGAGCCACATTGAGATTCTGGGAAGAAGTTTTCCGCCTCGGGAAGAAGTCTGTTCAGGAGGACTCAGGCGATAATCTTGCCGGCTACGGAGAGCAGCAACAACCCGCTGTAGTTGCCACAGTCTAACCGGTCTCTCTTGTTCTTATAAATATGGACGATGGAGGCGTCTTTAAGAGCTTCGGAGATTTCCTCCTTTTCCCATATATGCTGAAGGAGAGAGTGGAGACGGCTGGTAAGCAGAGTTCCTCTTGCTTTATACACCTCGGCTGGGATTCCGTCAGGCCCTGAGGCTTTGTTATTTTTCATCTGTTTGATGGCAGTAGCTACCCCACCCAAGGATGGAGGATAGCTGAGGTGGGTCAGCTCTGGATGCTGAGGGACCTGCTGGGTAGTCAAGACATCCACATCGGTGTTTCGGTTGAGCAGCGAATGGTAATGCTCTTTCCAGTGCTGAAGGATGCCTTCTTTGTCCTCACTTAAGGAGTTACCGTTGGATGAGCGGAAGGGGGACTGCACCATGAGTGATTGGTCTATATAATGTTTTTTTCGGAAAATTGAAAAATTCGCGCAACTTGTGTTCATCTGCAAGTTTTTGCATTTCACATGCTATATTTTTAAACCAGTCACTCTTTAGATTGCGAATTTCGCGCTGGGCTGCAGCTTTCTTCTTGTGGAAGGTATCAGCTTTGGTTCGAGACTGAGGGATGTTCTGCCAGTCGGTTAGATCAGCATGTTTATCATCGACAAGTAAATTGATTTCCGGGTCATTTTCAGCAAACCAGTCCTGATGTATTCTTTCAATCTGGTCGAGGGTCTCTCTGCAGGTTTTTGTCTGGATCCTCCAGACATTTAGTGTTGTAACCTTTCCTGCAGCTTGTTGCCTTCGCCATTTTGGGGCAACCTAAAGTGAGGGCGTGGCTCTGTCGAGCCGATAATCAGTGTCACAGTGGTCTGAGCCACGCATGGCTCGAGTGATGAGGACTTCTCGGCGATCTCTTTCTCTGACAATGATATAGTCAATGAGATGCCAGTGATTGAATCGTGGGTGTTGCTACGAACACTTGAACTTGTTGGCCTGCCTAAACAAGGTATTTATGATAGTGAGGATGTGTGCAGCACACTTGATGAGGAGGAGTAGGCCGTTGAGATTACACTTGCCTAGTCCATTTCTCCCTATGGTTCCCTGCCAAATGTCAGCATCTCTGCCAACTTTGGCATTAAAGACCACCTTGATGTCATCCTCTGCATCCAGTGTTGGGGCGTATGCACTGATGACGAAGCCATGACGTGATTGATTCAGTGGAACTCGGAGCGTCATGAGGAGCTCGTTGATCCCAACAGGCATTTCAGTTAGCCTATGTAGTGTATTGAGGGTAAATTAAGTGTAGAAAGTATAGGTAGAATTTATAGTTGGGGGATTGTAAAGTGAAGAAGGTTTGGTAGCGTGGCCGGTTAGTTACTTGACTGGGTATTATATTCGTAGGGGAAATCTTCAAAACACCTTCTGACTACATCTATATATTAGTTAACTGAATGACACAGACACATTAATAGATCAATATATTGACGTTACTAGACACTGACTCTCGGACACAAACATGAAATGGATACACTTCTCTCCGTAAGTAACTCACCCTATGGATCGCTCTGACAAAGACTCACGTGTGACCTGAGGGAGGCCCAGCAGGTGCTGTTGAAGTGAGTGCTGGACTATGTCTCTTTTGGGAGACTCTGCTAGCTGGGGCTCTGTACTGAGGAGGAGCTGTCGACCCTCTCCGTTACAATAATAAACCGAATGCTAATGCAGGAAACTGCAGGGCCCTTATATTGGAGATGACAAGATGTCGTCACTAATCTGGGTGTGTCTGGTCAGGTGACAGGTGTACTCGCCGGAGGGTAGCTTCTTGAGTAACACGGTCATGTTACCGGGTTGAGCTAATCGCGTGGCAGTGAGAACTCTGCTTCATTGTGACTGTGACCTCTCCTAACTAACACTAAACTGGTTAGATCTGGACAACAGTGTTTGCCCAGGTGCGTGGTCATATCGCCGGTCTTTAATGCTTCCTAACTATTACCACCCAGGTGTATCTTGCAGGTGTAGTTTCTTTAACATGATCAAAACGCCGGGTTAACTCAGGTACCTTGTGGTTGAGACCTTTCCTACATAAGAACATAAGAAAATAAGGAGTCTGCAATACGCCGGTTGGCCTGTGCATGGCAGCATAGACAGCAATATAAGTAAATTTGCTGATGACACTAAAATAGGACATGTAATTAAATCTGAAGAGGACTCTGCAAAACTACAGGAAGATCTAAACAAATTTTTCGAATGGTCGGAAAAATGGCAGATGAAATTCAACGTGGACAAATGTAAAGTACTCAATATAGGAGAAGTAAACAGGAAAACCAGTTACCAGATGAACAACGATGCCATTGTGGAATCCGACTGAGAGAGAGATTTAGGAGTAATAATAAGTAGGAATCTTAAGCCAAGTAAACAATGTGTTTTTGCTCATAACAAGGCTAATAAAGTACTTGGGTTCATACAAAGGCGTGTTAGTTACAAGACTAGCGAGTCATCTTAAAATTATATCTAGCGCTTGTGAGACCTCACCTGGATTACGCAGTTCAGTTCTGGTCACCGTATTACAGAATGGATATAGAATCCTTGGAAAGAATCCAGAGGAGAATGACAAGACTAATCCCGGGCATTAGAAACCTTGAGTACAGAGACAGGTTAAAGCATCTTAATTTGCACTCCCTCGTGAGACGTAGTGTGAGGGGCGACATGATAGAGGTGTATAAATGGAAGTCAGGGTTAAGCAAAGGGGATATTACAAAGGTACTCAAACTATCCAACCAGGAGCGAACTCGTAACAATGGTTTTAAATTAGACAAATTTAGATTTCGGTTTGAAATAGGTAAACACTGGTTTGGAAACAGAGTAGTGGATGAATGGAACAAGTTACCAAATATCATCATTAACTCGAATACGCTGGATAGCTTCAAACACAGGTTGGATGCTTATATGAGCAATAGGGGTTGGGTATAAACGGGACTGCCCAGTATGGGCCAATAGGCCCGCTGCAGTTTCCTCCACTCTTATGTTCTTATGTTCTTATGAGAGTTACTACCACTGTCTATCATCCATGAATCTATTTAGCCCCCTTTTAAAACTTTCCAGCGTCCCAGCACTTACTACAAAGTTGCTAAGCTTGTTCCACTCGTCCACCACCCTATTTGTGAACCAGTTCCTTCCTATCTCCCTCCTAAACCTAAACTTATCCAACTTAAATCCGTTGCTCCGAGTCCTATCCTGCTCTGATATTATAAGAACTTTATCTATATCCCCTTTATTGATTCCTTTCACCCACTTAAATACTTCTATCATATCTCCCCGCACTCTTCTTCTTTCTAGGGAATGCAGGTTTAGTTTCTTTAACCTATCCCGATATGGAAGGTTTCTAAGTCCCGGAATCATTTTCGTCATTCTTTGCTGCACCGACTCTAGTAAATTTATATCCATTCTATAATAAGGGCACCAGAACTGAACCGCATAATCGAGATGCGGCCTGACTAGCGCAAGATATAGTTGCAATAAGACCTCTGCACTCTTATTACTTACACTTCTTGATATGAAACCCAATACTCTGTTTGCCTTATTTCGAACATTAACGCACTGTTTTCTAGGCCGTAGGTCCGGGCTTACAAGTTCCCCTAGGTCTCTTTCACAAGTTGACTTCTCTAGGTTGATGTTCCTGGGTCAGGTCTTAATCTCACCGTAGGGTGTGTCAACCTGCGTGGGTGTACACCTGCTCATCTACTTACTGCTATATGTGCTGTTCTTTCTGCTCTGTAAGCTATGGTCTGATAAACAATCATTACAGTAGGATACATTGGCTGTTGGCAAAGCTAACTCCATAAATGTGGTTTCTCTCCGTAGTAAGCGTACCCTTCCAGAAAATATAGCCAGACCCCCGTTCTGTGAGTTGACCCTCGTCTGGGAGCCGAGTCTCATGAATGGCTGTGTATGTCGATGTTATACCTAGCCAGCTCTTTTGCCACAAGGGCGGTTCTTCTTTCAGGATGCTCATTTGTGCCAGTATCCAGAAGGGTCCTGACATTCCATGCAGCGACCATAAGAGGTTATATAGATTTTTTTTGTGTGTGTTGATCTGTGATTATGATTGCCCAGTCACGTTGGTTATTTTGGCAGGCTATGTTTAGGGCACCTTTTCTAGCCCCCTCCACATGTGGGGTGAGCAGAATGACCCTTCGAAAGGGCTGTTCATTCGCGCAGACAGGACCGGATTGCGCTGCTGCCTAGATCCCAGTGCATAAACGACCATCCTCTCTCTGCCGCCCATGTGGAGAGTTTTGACTAGAGACTCCCGGCAGTCATTTCTGCCTGTCCCCGTCGCCACTCAACCGTCGCCATAGGACTTTAGGGGTATAGGGGTTTTGATGATGATGAGCTGGATGATGGCTGTGCGTGAGTTGATTTATGTAGTGAGGCAGGAGCGCAGGCTGCAACCACTCTCTTGGCTCTCCATTTTCCTGATCCAGTGCTACAAGTGTTGCAACGACTGGGGAGAGGGAGAGTTGCAATGGACTGCCGATAGCCCAGTTTGTTGGATTTTGCCTTAGTAGCCTGTCCATCATGTATTGCCTTCGCCCGCTGGTGTAGTCGTTTCTTTCCCACGTTGGTCACCTCATTTATCTATAACGCCGTTGGGTCTTGTTGGAGCTCTGTAAGCATGTCTGCCTGATACGGTGCTCTACTGTAGATTTTTAGTTTCGAGTTTACTCATGTAGCCTTTTACCTACCAAGGTAAATCCGCAAGGCAGCGGGACAGTGGTTTTGTAGGCTCCAGGATGTGTCCACAAGCCAGTGGGTTCATATGCCGTCCCTCTGGGGCTCACTTCTGCTTCGAGATCCCCCGCTGGTCTAGCCTTGGCCCACGAGGTACCCAGTTACCGTGTGTTGCGACGAGAAAGCACAGCAGGAGTCTTGATGGTGAAGAGGCTGTGTACTGGCAGGGAAGGACTTATGCAATTTGCTTCCCTGTTCGTCACTAGGGCTAGCCAGCGGCAATAGCTGAATGCGAGAGGAAGCAAGCAGTGTTTGCGCCTTAACACTAACATAGTGCTGCCACACTAGATGCATTACACCACCCTGCACACACATACACACACACACACACACACACACACAGTTTATGTCGTAAGATTTTTACTAAATGTTAAACAAAAATTGTTTCCAGGACAGGAAGTTGTCTATTTCCGGGGCCAGACTGTGAGGCATCGACGCCTTTACTGAGAGAGAGAGAGAGAGAGAGAGAGAGAGAGAGAGAGAGAGAGAGAGAGAGAGAGATTTTAATTTTAATTATGTTGGCCTTAACATTTACATAATCCAAGGCGCTGTTTCACTGTGAGTTGGATGGGTAAATTGAACTTTAACTAAATTTGAGATGTTAGTAGAATGCTCGAACCCCAAGACGACCTAATATTAGACTTAACTGTAATCTTATCCACTAATACTTAGTTCAACATCTGTGTGAATCATTCATGGCGGCTCTGAGCGAAAATAGTACGACCCACCATGACCGTTACCGCAGAACCTCACTCACTCCCACACTCCACGATAAAGCCTTGCGTTATCTAACGTCTCTTACACTGTGCTCGTCGGTTTCCTACCATCAAAATAAAACTGGTAAATATATGCTGTTAATCTGTAAAAGATCAATTGCTACACATATATTGAGGCGTGTGGTGGTGGTGGGTCACTGCTCGGGTGTCTAATTAGGTAGGGGTGAAGTCATGCATAAAACTGATCTTATCAAACTTATTTGTAGACGGTAGGCTAAATAACGTATATTGGTTTTCATATAATGTATTGTCATTTTATGTATCAGTTAGAACTGATATTTCGCAGTTACCCTTGAACTGTAGTTAAATTAACAGGAACTTGTGATATGTATAATATTACTGCCAACAGAACTCAAGTATGCCTTTTATCGTGGGGTGGTGTGCTCATGCTCTAATTACAGGCAGATGCAGTAAACCAAAAGATAGATTGGTCGTAGCCTCATCCGGGTTCCTTGTGGAATTGTGGTGGTGTACTGGTTTGCGATTATCTGGGCACCAATGAAATGTGCTATGTGAATATATAACACAACATCAGTGAATTTTACTTAATAAGCACATGCAAAAAGTCTCCTTACGTCACTTCACCTCACCACACCGCCACCATCTAGCAAGCAACAGATAGGAGCCACTGACGTTCTGTTTTGGTAATCTGGATCAAAACTAAAATCAGAAAAGAAACGCTTCCCTTCACAGATAGAGAAGGACTGCTTATATCGCATCCTTAGTCTGGCTAATGTTGCAAAGCTCCTTCAAGCCATTCTGGTAGTTTTACTACTGTGTATATAAACAGAGTTGCCACAATTCACAAAATACGCCGTTCACTGTACCAGATGGATCTTTGGCTAACCGCACATCATATTAAGTATGTTTTGTGTATGTTTGCTGTGTACCGTATGTTAACAATAAGTACTCATTTAGTTAAGTCTTCCACTAGTCCAGCTTCGTCTTCTGTACCGGCGAGAAGACAATTAAATACGTGTTGATTTTTGGTTATTAAGTTTATGTAATTAATCATTGCTACCGACTAACACACACACACACAATCTGTAAAGCGTTTCACTAATCAATATTAAAGGATTTGTTCAACTTTTGGATGATTCTTAATTTACGAGTACTGTACACTCACGCGCCATGTTTCGATGCACCCTCTACCCCTACTCCTGGCTCGAGGGAAGTCGTAGTCCCTCTTGTATAGTGATGTTAAATATAGTGATGGTAAATAAAGTGTTGTGAAGTCACTAAAAAACCTGTATCGTGCATATATCCTCTCAAATATTACATCATGAACTGCTATTCGTACAATCCACACTCACTATCTCACTAATTCACTCATCCAAACACCCTCTCACCCATACTCCCTCTTACCGATACTCCCTCTTACCCACTCACTAACTCACTCACCCACACTCCTTCGTACCCTCCCTCTCACTAACTCACTGACCCACCCACTCTCTCCTACCCTCAGAGTGGTGTTCAACCTGCCCAAGAGCATCCAGGCATCCGTCACCCTCCTGGAAAACATCCACATAATCTTGGAGAAGACGCCACAGGAAGACATCACGACTGACATTCTGCCCATCATCTACTCTGGTCTCGAGTCATCCACCGTCCAAGTGCAGGTGGGTGTAGGGGGTGGCTAGGTGGGTGTAGGCCCCCAAGGGAGCCACGGCAAGAATTTAGGGGAGCCACGGCGAGCAGTTATAAATCGTACGTTTCCAAATAATGTTGGGAATCTGAATTATACAAAACTTGTATTACTTATTTTGACTTGGCAGAAGAGAATTTTCATTCTTTTTCTGTCATTTTGTTTAATCATAACGGCAATACAATTTCAATATTTACATACTCTGGTGCTATTTTTTTGTTTTTTTTTACGGATTATTTAAGATTCCACAGGTCCAGTCCCTGTCTGTGTGATAGGCGCTGGACCGAGCTGCTGAACTGACTTGTTCAGTACGTGTCCGTGTGTCATCACCTTTGCAAGTGGTGATAGAACCGAATGATCTCAGTCTGGCCTGGGATACCATCACGAAAATAGTGTAGTGTATTGTCTCTGAACCATATATTGTGTTTGAGCTTGACTCAAGCATAATATACTCCGCAATTGGTGTTACTTATTTTGTTTCATAATTCATGTGGTCTCTGCTTTACGTGGGTGAAATATTTGTACACTTCCTTTATTAATTATTTCCTTATTTATTGGTGCCATTGTTGTTCATACTCATTCTTTACTTATATAATCCTACCATTTTTAGTGCAAATTTGTATGACTCACTATTCTTCTCGTTCTTCCAAGTTGGGCAGTACTTGTCAAAGGAGGCGTGTTCTTGCTTACAGGAAGTACACTTCAGCTTGCTAGCATGAGTGTGAATGTTTACCTGTGTGCATGTTTGTGTATGACTGTAAGTGTGCTTTATGTGTGAGTGCATGGGCGTGTTATGTATGTGAATGTGTGTGTGTGTGTTTGCCATTCTAACTCTTGTCCTATTTATCTGGATACTTCAACTACGGATTTACATCAATCCTCTCTGATGGCATTGAGAAACCTCAGTGTATGCTGTGCTTCAACGTGCTGGGGAACGATTCTATGAGGCCTAGTAAGCTGAAGCATCATCTGATGACGATCCATCCACAGTATGCGGAGAGAGACACCGATTTCTTCAGGCGCCATGAACGGAGTTTGGGAAAACAGAAACTGGACGAGAGTGGTGCTTTCCAACTACAGACCGTAAGTGTAGTTGAGGCATCATACGAGGTTTACCTAGAAATAGCAAAGCAAAAGAAGCCCCGTACAATTGGTGAAACTTTAATTAAGCCATGTGCTTTAAAAATGGTTAAACGGGTTCTTGGAGAGGCAAGTGAACGTAAAATTCAAAAAATTTCCTTGTCAAAAGATACAGTGAAACGGAGAATTAATGAAACGTCAGATGACATAAAGGAAAAAGTGATACAGAAGATCAAATTATCTCCAACTGGTATGTTTGCAATACAGCTGGATGAGTCAACGGACGTGAGTTCTTGTGCACAGCTACTCGTGTTTGTTAGGTATGTATTCTTGTGTGACATCAAGGAGGAATGTCTGTTCTGTACACAGCTTGAGACCACCACAACAGCTGTAGATGTGATGGAAAGCTGTCTTCTTTCTTCACAGCTAACAGGATCAGCTGGAAAATTGTTGTGGAGTCTGTACGGATGAGGCTCCGGCAATGCTGGGATCAAAATCGGGGTTCCAGAAGCGTGTCAAGGAAGTAGCTCCGAATGCCAAGGGGATCCATTGTATGATCCATCGTTTTGCACTGGCGTCGAAAACCCTCCCTGATTAACTTTGCAAGATCCTGGAGGCAGTGGTCAAATGTGTCAACTTTGTGAAAGCTGGAGATCTGAACTTTCGCTTTTTCCAGAACCTTTGTAGAGACATGGATTCAGAGCATGAAGCCCCCCTTTTTTACTCCAAAGTGCGCTGGCTTTCCAAGGGCAATGTTGTGAATCGAGTGTTTGAACTTCGGGGAGAACTTAAGTTGCTCCTGGAAGTGCAAGGGAAAGATGATCTTTTAAGTCACTTCAATGAGTTGTTGTGGGAGCCACGTCTTGCATATTTAGCAGATATACTTGAGCAGCTAAACAGGCTGAATCTCAAGCTGCAGGGCAAGGACAGAAATGTGTTTCCGTTCATGGATTGTCTTCGTGCATTTCTTGCTAAGCTCCAGAATTGGAAAAAGAAAGTCAATGCAGGAAATGTTGCCATGTTTGAGAATCTTTCAACTATTCTTGATGAAAATGAAGTTCATCTACTTGAACCCATCACTCAAAACTGAAATGACTCAGCACCTGAAATCCTTGGAAAGTGAGCTCAAAAAGTATTTCCCAGAATTCGAGGAGGAAGATGGGAAATTGGTGAGGAATCCTTTCTCTGGCACTCTTGATATTGCTGCCATTCCCAACGATGTTCAGGACGAATTTCTTGATCTCAAGAATGATTCTGCTGCCAAAGATCTCTATGAAGAAAGATCTCTGACTGTATTCTGGTGCTCAATTTATCAATCATATTCAAAAGTTAGCGAGATTGCACTTCGAGTCCTCTTGCCTTTTTGAACTACCTATTTATGCGAATCTGGTTTCTCCACCCTTCTACATATAAAGAGTAAAAGCCGGAACCGACTGGATGTGGACCCGGACATGAGATGTGCATTGTCAGTGACACAACCTCGGATCAGTTACCTGACTGAAAGGAAACAATAACAGACTTCCCACTGAGTTGTGACAAAATATGCAAAGGTCATATAAACTTTTTCCCAACCAAATTCAAGTTTCCTGTGAGGCTTGTCTAGTAGTCACTCTAGTCTAGTGACGTCAGTTATGTAATCATGTAAGTCTATCAAAATATAAGACGATGATTGTCAACCTTAAAATAAAATAAGGGTATTCTCTTCATCTGCATTTTATTTTTCAACATTATTTGTGGGGGGGGGGGGGGGGGAGACTAATGACGGAGGCCACGAGGATGTTGAAAATTCCTCAAGGGGGGAATGGAGTGAAAAAGGTTGAGAACCACTGGTGTAGGGGGTGGCTAGGTGGGTGTAGAGGGTGGCTAGGTGGGTGTAGGGGGTGGCTAGGTGGGTGTAGGGGGTGGCTAGGTGGGTGTAGGTGGATGTAGGTGGTGGCTAGGTGGGTGTAGGGGGTGGGTAGGTGGGTGTAGGTGGATGTAGGTGGTGGGTAGGTGGGTGTAGGGGTGGCTAGGCGGGTGTAGGGGGTGGGTAGGTGGATGTAGGTGGTGGCTAGGTGGGTGTAGGGGGTGGGTAGGTGGGTGTAGGTGGATGTAGGTGGTGGCTAGGTGGGTGTAGGGGGTGGCTAGGTGGGTGTAAGGGGGTGGCTAGGTGGGTGTAAGGGGGTGGCTAGGTGGGTGTAGGTGGATGTAGGTGGTGGCTAGGTGGGTGTAGGGGGTGGCTAGGTGGGTGTAAGGGGGTGGCTAGGTGGGTGTAGGGGGTGGCTAAGTGGGTGGAGGGGGTGGCTAGGTGGGTGTAGGGGGTGGCTAGGTGGGTGTAGGGGGTGGCTAGGTGGGTGTAGTGAGTGGGTAGGTGGGTGTAGGGGGTGGGTAGGTGGGTGGAGAGGGTGGCGAGGCGGGTGTAGGGGGTGGCTAGGTGGGTGTAGGGGGTAGCTAGGTGGGTGTAGGGGGTGGCTAGGTGGTGGCTAGGTGGGTGTAGGGGGTGGCTAGGTGGGTGTAGGGGTTGGCTATGTGGGAGTAGGTGGGTGTAGGTTGTGGCTCGGTGGGAGTAGGTGAGAGTAGGTGGTGGCTAGGTGGGAGTAGGTGGTGGCTAGGTGGGAGTAAGTAGTGGCTTGGTGGGAGTAGATGGGTGTATGTGGTGGTGGTTGTAGGTGATGGTTAGGTGAGTGTAGGTGGTGACCAGGTGGATTATGATGGATGTAGATGGTGGTGGTGGATGTAGGTGGTTGGCGTCGTCAGTGGATAGGTGGGAAGTGGGTGTACCTGTAGGTGAGAGGTGGGTGTAGGTGGAAGACGGGTGTAGTTGGGTGGTGGTAGTGGAGGGTGAGTGCTACTAGTATATGAAGATGGGTGTTTGTGGATGAAGGTGGGTGTTGATGACTGTTGGTGGATGAAGGTGGGTGTTGATGTCTGTTGGTGGATGAAGGTAGAGCTCCCTAAGGCAATGTGATGTTTACTTATATACTAATTTACCTGAAATAAAATATATGTGTAAGTCAGACTTAATGTAATTTAAATATTGTTGTTATGGTTAACGGAAATAAATAATGTTAATATTGTTAAAAAGATTTTTAAGAAATAGTTTGGAAAGAAAATCTGAAGGACATAAAAGGTTAAGAGAGAATTGTTTCTCTTTACATCTCTTTATCTCTCTATTTTTGTCTTTATCTCTTTATCTGTCTCTTTTATCATTTTTAACAGTGCAAGAGGTTGAGCCAGATCACATAATAACAAGCCTCTCTCTCTCTCTCTCTCTCTCTCTCTCTCTCTCTCTCTCTCTCTCTCTCTCTCTCTCTCTCTCTCTCTCTCTCTCTCTCTCTCTCACACACACACACACCAAGTTCCCCCCTCCCCATCGCCATTGTTTACCTACCATCTCCGGTAATCATCTCACGTAGGCTCATCCTCATTATCAAGTTCTTGTCGGGGTAGCAGTTATGGCCTCGAGGGATCTATTTTGGCGTCCTGTTGGCCATAAAATATAGCCAGACGTGCGGGGGATTGGGTGGTTCTTGGTGTCTTTACTGTCGCTCGTTTGGGGCGTTTATAGCGATAAAATCCCCCTCAATAGAGTCAACTTTGTAACCTTTGGCGGGCTTACGGAGGGTGGTTATATACAGTATACTGTGTGGGGAGGGGGTTACTGGGGTAGACGTCTGCGTGCTAAGGATAAATAGTTGTTTTCAGAGAATGAGAGAAATTCTGTTTAGGTGGAAACAGAGATAAACTGATAGTTAAAGAGATATTAAAAGAACAACCAAAGGAGAGAGAGTGAGAGAGAGAGAGAGAGAGAGAGAGAGAGAGAGAGAGAGAGAGAGAGAGAGAAACACTCACCCCCGTCACTCTAGGAAAACATCAAATATTTCGTTTTCATTAAGAACATAAGAACATAAGAAAATAAGGAGTCTGCAATAGGCCGGTTGGCCTGTGCACGGCAGCTCCTGTCCAGAGTTACTACCACTCTCTATCATCCATGACTCTATCTAGCCTCCTTTTGAAACTTTCCAGAGTTCCCGCACTTACTACAAAGCTGCTAAGCTTGTTCCACTCGTCCACCACCCTATTTGTGAACCAGTTTCTTCCTATCTCCCTCCTAAACCAAAACTTATCCAACTTGAATCCGTTGCTCCGAGTCCTATCCTGCTCGGATATTGTAAGAACTTTATCTATATCCCCTTTATTGATTAAAGTCTCTCAACTCATCATTAAGACTTAATCATAGTTAACGAGACTTAATTGTTGAAGTTCGTCCTTAAGTGTTTTGAGGTCCAAGATACTTACGTAATAATAATAATAATAATTATAATAATAATAATAATGATGATGATGATGGTAATGCAAGTAATTATAATAATAATAATAATAATAATAATAATAATAATAATAATAATAATAATAATAATAATAATAATAAATGCTTCCTATTGTTCAATGAAAATACACTGTTAAATACAGTTAGATCCAAAGAGAGAGACATATAGGCAATAGAACTGATAAACTAAGAAATAGAGAGAGAAGGTGAGAAAAAGAGATTGTAAATTAATTATCAATACCAAGTCTCTCAAACCATGATGCAAAAGTCTCTCTCTCTCTCTCTCTCTCTCTCTCTCTCTCTCTCTCTCTCTCTCTCTCTCTCTCTCTCTCTCTCTCTCTCTCTCTCTCTCTCTTTACCAGTTTATTTAATAATTTGGAGGTGGATGAGTCATGTGGGCATCCTAACTGCGCAAAGCTTTAGTAGTGAATAATGAAGAAGACAAAGACCTGGGTGAGGGCGTGAGGAAGAGGTGAGGGAGAGGTGGCTGGGAGAGGGCGTCAGGGAGAGGTAAGGGAGAGGTGGCTGGGAGAGGGTGAGGGAGAGGTGGCTGGGAGAGAGTGAGGGAGAGGTGGCTGGGAGAGAATGAGGGAGAGGTGGCTAGGAGAGAGTGAGGGAGAGGTGGCTGGGAGAGAGTGAGGGACAGGTGGCTGGGAGAGAGTGAGGGAGAGGTGGCTGGGAGAGAGTGAGGGAGAGGTGGCTGGGAGAGAGTGAGGGAGAGGTGGCTGGGAAAGAGTGAAGGAGAGGTGAGGGAGAGGTGAGGAAGAGGTGGCTGGGAGAGAGTGAGGGAGAGGTGGCTGGGAGAGAGTGAGGGAGAGGTGAGGGAGAGGTGGCTGGGAGAGAGTGAGGGAGAGGTGGCTGAGAGAGAGTGAGGGAGAGGTGGCTGGGAGAGAGTGAGGGAGAGGTGGCTGGGAGAGAGTGAGGGAGAGGTGGCTGGGAGAGAGTGAGGGAGAGGTGGCTGGGAGAGGTGATTGGGAGAGGTGGCTGGGAGAGAGTGAGGGAGAGGTGGCTGGGAGAGAGTGAGGGAGAGGTGGCTGGGAGAGAGTGAGGGAGAGGTGGCTGGGAGAGAGTGAGGGAGAGGTGGCTGGGAGAGAGTGAGGGAGAAGTGGCTGGGAGAGAGTGAGGGAGAGGTGGCTGGGAGAGAGTGAGGGAGAGGTGGCTGGGAGAGAGTGAGGGAGAAGTGGCTGGGAGAGAGTGAGGGAGAAGTGGCTGGGAGAGAGTGAGGGAGAGGTGGCTGGGAGAGAGTGAGGGAGAGGTGGCTGGGAGAGAGTGAGGGAGAAGTGGCTGGGAGAGAGTGAGGGAGAAGTGGCTGGGAGAGAGTGAGGGAGAGGTGGCTGGGAGAGAGTGAGGGAGAGGTGGTTGGGAGAGGTGATTGGGAGAGGTGGCTGGGAGAGAGTGAGGGAGAGGTGGCTGGGAGAGAGTGGGGGAGAGGTGGCTGGGAGAGAGTGAGGGAGAAGTGGCTGGGAGAGAGTGAGGGAGAAGTGGCTGGGAGAGAGTGAGGGAGAGGTGGCTGGGAGAGAGTGAGGGAGAGGTGGCTGGGAGAGAGTGAGGGAGAGGTGGCTGAGAGAGAGTGGGGAGAGGTGGCTGGGAGAGAGTGAGGGAGAGGTGGCTGGGAGAGAGTGAGGGAGAGGTGGCTGGGAGAGAGTGAGGGAGAGGTGGCTGGGAGAGAGTGAGGGAGAGGTGGCTGGGAGAGAGTGGGGGAGAGGTGGCTGGGAGAGAGTGAGGGAGAAGTGGCTGGGAGAGAGTGAGGGAGAAGTGGCTGGGAGAGAGTGAGGGAGAGGTGGCTGGGAGAGAGTGAGGGAGAGGTGGCTGGGAGAGAGTGAGGGAGAGGTGGCTGAGAGAGAGTGAGGGAGAGGTGGCTGGGAGAGAGTGGGGGAGAGGTGGCTGGGAGAGAGTGAGGGAGAAGTGGCTGGGAGAGAGTGAGGGAGAAGTGGCTGGGAGAGAGTGAGGGAGAGGTGGCTGGGAGAGAGTGAGGGAGAGGTGGCTGGGAGAGAGTGAGGGAGAGGTGGCTGAGAGAGAGTGGGGGAGAGGTGGCTGGGAGAGAGTGAGGGAGAGGTGGCTGGGAGAGAGTGAGGGAGAGGTGGCTGAGAGAGAGTGAGGGAGAGGTGG
The DNA here is from genome assembly GCA_958450375.1 of Homarus gammarus. NCBI lineage: Eukaryota > Metazoa > Arthropoda > Malacostraca > Decapoda > Nephropidae > Homarus > Homarus gammarus. The sequence goes on along the minus strand of CAUDMG010000438.1, from coordinate 420,809 downwards.
CTGGGAGAGAGTGAGGGAGAGGTGGCTGGGAGAGAGTGAGGGAGAAGTGGCTGAGAGAGAGTGAGGGAGAAGTGGCTGGGAGAGAGTGAGGGAGAGGTGGCTGGGAGAGAGTGAGGGAGAGGTGGCTGGGAGAGAGTGAGGGAGAGGTGGCTGGGAGAGAGTGAGGGAGAGGTGGTTTGGGAGAGAGTGAGGGAGAGGTGGCTGGGAGAGGGCGGGGGGGGGGGAGAAAAGCAGGAAGGAAAAAAAGGAAAGAAGCTGGTGAAAGGGGAAGGGGAGAGTGGAAAGGAACAAAGGGGTGAAGAAGGAGAAAGAGAGGGAGGGGGGGCCAAGGAGAGGGAGGGAGAGAAGTGGGGACATCGTGGCACCTGTTCTAGTAATGAATGGGTCAACATGTAAAATATAAAAGAGAGGAACACCTGGTGGCAGCAAGTGAGGTGGTGGGGTGGGGTTGGATGAGGTTGGGTGGGGTGGGGTAGGGCGGTGTGGGGTGGGGTGGGGTGTGGGATTAAAATAGACAAGTTTCAGGGGGGCGTGGGGGTAAAGGGGACATATAAAGCAGCGCAAGAGAGCGTGTTGTGGAGGTGTGTAGGGGAAGGTGTGGTTGTTGGGGTGTGTAGGGGAAGGTGTGGTTGTGGGGGTGTGTAGGAGAAGGTGTGGTTGTTCGGGTGTGTAGGGGAAGGTGTGGTTGTTGGGGTGTGTAGGGGAAGGTGTGGTTGTGGGGGTGTGTAGGGGAAGGTGTGGTTGTGGGGGTGTGTAGGGGAAGGTGTGGTTGTGGGGGTGTGCAGGGGAAGGTGTGGTTGTTCGGGTGTGTAGGGGAAGGTGTGATTGTTGGGGTGTGTAGGGGAAGGTGTGGTTGTGGGGGTGTGCAGGGAAAGGTGTGGTTGTTGGGGTGTGTAGGGGAAGGTGTGGTTGTAGTGAGGGTGTGCAGGGGAAGGTGTGGTTGTGAGGGTGTGTAGGAAAAGGTATGGTTGTGAGGGTGTTTAGGGGAAGGTGTGGTTGTGAGGGAGTGTAGGGGAAGGTGTGGTTGTGGGGGTGTGCAGGGAAAGGTGTGGTTTTGAGGGTGGCAGGGGAAGGTGTGGTTGTTGGGGTATGTGGGGGAAGGTGTGGTTGTGAGGGAGTGTAGGGGAAGGTGTGGTTGTGGGGGTGTGCAGGGGAAGTTGTGGTTGTGAGGGTGTGTAGGGGAAGGTGTGGTTGTGAGGGTGTGTAGGGGAAGGTGTGGCTGTAGTGAGGGTGTGTAGGGGAAGGTGTGGTTGTGGGGGTGTGCAGCGAAAGGTGTGGTTGTGAGGGTGTGTAGGGGAAGGTGTGGTTGTGGGGGTGTGTGGGGGAAGGTGTGGTTGTTCGGGTGTGTGGGGGAAGGTGTTGTTGTTGGGGTGTGTAGGGGAAGGTGTGGTTGTGAGGGTGTGTAGGGGAAGGTGTGGTTGTTGGGGAGTGTGGGGGAAGGTGTGGTTGTGAAGGTGTGTAGGGGAAGGTGTGGTTGTTGGGGTGTGTGGGGGAAGGTGTTGTTGTTGGGGTGTTTAGGGGAAGGTGTGGTTGTGAGGGTGTGTGGGGGAAGGTGTGGTTGTTGGGGTGTGTAGGGGAAGGTGTGGTTGTTGGGGTGTGTGGGGGAAGGTGTGGTTGTTGGGGTGTATAGGGGAAGGTGTGGTTGTTGGGGTGTGTGGGGGAAGGTGTGTTTGTTGGGGTGTGTGGGGGAAGGTGTGGTTGTTGGGGTGTGTAGGGGAAGGTGTGGTTGTTGGGGTGTGTGGGGGAAGGTGTGGTTGTTGGGGTGTGTAGGGGAAGGTGTGGTTGTGAAGGTGTGCAGGGGAAGTTGTGGTTGTGAGGGTGTGTTGGGGAAGGTGTGGTTGTGGGGGTGTGCAGGGGAAGGTGTGGTTGTGAAGGTGTGTAGGGAAAGGTGTGGTTGTTGGGGTGTGTAGGGGAAGGTGTGGTTGTGAGGGTGTGTTGGGGAAGGTGTGGTTGTGGGGGTGTGCAGGGGAAAGTGTGGTTGTGAGGGTGTGTAGGAAAGGTGTGGTTGTGGGGGTGTGTAGGGGAAGGTGTGGTTGTGGGGGTGTGTAGGGGAAAGTGTGGTTGTGGGGGTGTGTGGGGGAAGGTGTGGTTGTGAAGGTGTGTGGGGGAAGGTGTGATTGTGAGGGTTTGGGGGAAGGTGTGGTTGTGAGGGTGTGTAGGGGAAGGTGTGGTTGTTGGGGTGTGTGGGGGAAGGTGTGGTTGTGAGGGTGTGTAGGGGAAGGTGTGGTTGTTGGGGTGTGTGGGGGAAGGTGTGGTTGTGATGGTGTGTTGGGGAAGGTGTGGTTGTGGGGGTGTGCAGGGGAAGGTGTGGTTGTGAGGGTGTGTAGGGAAAGGTGTGGTTGTGGCGGTATGTAGGGGAAGGTGTGGTTGTGGGGGTGTGTAGGGGAAAGTGTGGTTGTGGGGGTGTGTGGGGGAAGGTGTGGTTGTGAGGGTGTGTGGGGGAAGGTGTGATTGTGAGGGTGTGTGGGGGAAGGTGTGGTTGTGGGGGTGTGTGGGGGAAGGTGTGGTTGTGAGGGTGTGTAGGGGAAGGTGTGGTTGTTGGGTGTGTGGTGGAAGATGTGGTTGTGAGGGTGTGTAGGGGAAGGTGTGGTTGTGAGGGTGTGTAGGGGAAGGTGTGGTTGTTGGGGTGTGTGGGGGAAGGTGTGGTTGTGGGGGTGTGTGGTGGAAGGTGTGGTTGTTGGGGTGTGTGGGGGAAGGTGTGGTTGTGAGGGTGTGTAGGAGAAGGTGTGGTTGTGAGGGTGTGTAGGGGAAGGTGTGGTTCTTGGGGTGTGTGGGGGAAGGTGTGGTTGTGGGGGTGTGTGGTGGAAGGTGTGGTTGTGGGGGTGTGTGGGGGAAGGTGTGGTTGTGAGGGTGTGTAGGGGAAGGTGTGGTTGTTGGGGTGTGTGGGGGAAGGTGTGGTTGTGAGGGTGTGTAGGGGAAGGTTTGGTTGTTGGGGTGTGTGGGGGAAGGTGTGGTTGTGGGGGTGTGTGGTGTAAGGTGTGGTTGTGGGGGTGTGTAGGGTAAGGTGTGGTTGTGGGGGTGTGTAGGGGAAGGTGCGGTTGTTGGGGTGTGTAGGGGAAGGTGCGGTTGTTGGAGTGTGTAGGGGATAGGTGCGGTTGTTGGAGTGTGTAGGGGAAGGTGTGGTTGTTGGGGTGTGTGGGGTAAGGTGTGGTTGTGGGGGTGTGTAGGGGAAGGTGCGGTTGTGGGGGTGTGTAGGGGAAGGTGCGGATGTTGGAGTGTGTAGGGGAAGGTGTGGTTGTTGGGGTGTGTAGGGGAAGGTGTGGATGTGGGGGTGTGTAGGGAAAGGTGTGGTTATGAGGGTGTGCAGGGGAAGGTGTGGTTGTGAGGGTGTGTTGGGGAAGGTGTGGTTGTGGGGGTGTGCAGGGGAAGGTGTGGTTGTGGGGGTGTGTAGGGGAAGGTGTGGTTGTGGGGGTGTGTAGGGGAAAGTGTGGTTGTAGTGAGGGTGTGTAGGGGAAGCTGTGGTTGTTGGGGTGTGTGGGGGAAGGTGTGGTTGTGTGGGTGTGTAGGGGAAGGTGTGGATTTTGGGGGGTGTGGGCGAAGGTGTGGTTGTGAGGGTGTGCAGGGGAAGGTGTGGTTGTGAGGGTGTGTTGGTGAAGGTGTGGTTGTGAGGGTGTGTTGGGGAATGTGTGGTTGTGAGGGTGTGCAGGGGAAGGTGTGGTTGTGAGGGTGTGCAGGGGAAGGTGTGGTTGTGAGTGTGTGTAGGGGAAGTTGTGGTTGTGGGGGTGTGTAGGGGAAAGTGTGGTTGTTGGTATGTGTAGGGGAAGGTGTGGTAGTTGGGGTGTGTAGGGGAAGGTGTGGTTGTGGGGGTGTGTAGGGGAAGGTGTGGTTGTGAGGGTGTGTAGGGGAAGGTGTGGTTGTTGGAGTGTGTAGGGGAAAGTGTGGTTTTAGTGAGGGTGTGTAGGGGAAGGTGTGGTTGTTGGGGTGTGTAGGGGAAGGTGTTGTTGTATGGAGGGTGTGTAGGGGAAGGTGTGGTTGTGAGGGTATGTAGTGGAAGGTGTGGTTGTGAGGGTGTGTAGGGGAAGGTGTGGTTGTAGTGAGGGTGTGTAGGGGAAGGTGTGATTGTGAGGGTGTGTAGTGGAAGGTGTGGTTGTGAGGGTGTGTAGGGGAAGGTGTGGTTGTTGGGGTGTGTGGTGGAAGGTGTGGTTGTGAGGGTGTGTAGGGGAAGGTGTGGATGTGGGGGTGTGTAGGGTAAGGTGTGGTTGTTGGGGTGTTTGGGGGAAGGTGTGGTTGTGAAGGTGTGCAGGGGAAGGTGTGGTTGTGAGGGTGTGTTGGGGAAGGTGTGGTTGTGGGGGTGTGTAGGGTAAGGTGTGGTTGTTGGGGTGTGTGGGGGAAGGTGTGGTTGTGAGGGTGTGTAGGGGAAGGTGTGGTTGTGAGGATATGTAGGGGAAGGTGTGGTTGTTGGGGTGTGTAGGGGAAGGTGTGGTTGTGAGGGTGTATAGCTGAAGGTGTGGTTGTTGGGGTGTGTAGGGGAAGGTGTGGTTGTGGGGATGTGTAGGGGAAGGTGTGGTTTTGGGGGTGTGTAGGGTAAGGTGTGGTTGTTGGGGTGTTTGGGGGAAGGTGTGGTTGTTGGGGTGTGTGGGGGATGGTGTGGTTGTGAGGGTGTGCAGGGGAAGGTGTGGTTGTGAGGGTGTGTGGGGGAAGGTGTGGTTGTGGCGGTGTGTAGGGGAAAGTGTGGTTGTAGTGAGGATGTGTAGGGGAAGGTGTGGTTGTTGGAGTGTGTAGGGGAAGGTGTTGTTGTTGGGGTGTGTGGTGGAAGGTGTGGTTGTGAGGGTGTGTAGGTGAAGGTGTGGTTGTGGGGGTGTGTAGTGTAAGGTGTGGTTGTTGGGGTGTTTGAGGGAAGGTGTGGTTGTGAAGGTGTGCAGGGGAAGGTGTGGTTGTGTGGGTGTGTAGGGTAAGGTGTGGTTGTTGGGGTGTGTGGGGGTAGGTGTGGTTGTGAGGATGTGTCGGGGAAGGTGTGGTTGTGAGGGTGTGTAGGGGAAGGTGTGGTTGTTGGGGTGTGTAGGGGAAGGTGTGGTTGTGAGGGTGTGTGGGGGAAGGTGTGGTTGTTGGGGTGTGTAGGGGAAGGTGTGGTTGTGGGGGTGTGTAGGGGAAAGTGTGGTTGTAGTGAGGGTGTGTGGGGGAAGGTGTGGTTGTGGGGGTGTGTGGGGGATGGTGTGGTTGTGAGGGTGTGTGGGGGAAGGTGTGGTTGTGGGGGTGTGCAGAGGAAGGTGCGGTTGTTGGAGTGTGTAGGGGAAGGTGTGGTTGTTGGGGTGTGTAGGGGAAGGTGTGGTTGTGGGGGTGTGTAGGGGAAGGTGTGTTTGTGAGGGTGTCCAGGGGAAGGTGTGGTTGTGAGGGTGTGTTGGGGAAGGTGTGGTTGTGGGGGTGTGCAGGGGAAGGTTTGGTTGTGGGGGTGTGTAGGGGAAGGTGTGGTTGTGGAGGTGCGTAGGGGAAAGTGTGGTTATAGTGAGGGTGTGTAGGGGAAGCTGTGGTTGTTGGGGTGTGTGGGGGAAGGTGTGGTTGTGTGGGTGTGTAGGGGAAGGTGTGGAATTTGGGGGGTGTGGGGGAAGGTGTGGTTGTGAGGGTGTGTTGGGGGAAGGTGTGGTTGTGAGGGTGTGTTGGGGAAGGTGTGGTTGTGAGGGTGTGCAGGGGAAGGTGTGGTTGTGAGGGTGTGTAGGGAAAGGTGTGGTTGTTGGGGTGTGTAGGGGAAGGTGTGGTTGTGGGGGTGTGTAGGGGAAAGTGTGGTTGTTGGTATGTGTAGTAGGGTGTGTCAATTTTGTCAACATGTTAAAAATCAAATTTGGTAGTCAAAATATTGTGCCTCTTTATGTCTAAACTTGAGATTAGCAAACAAAAATGAATTGAAATAACCCTCACCTACATCAATTATACCTTAAAGTTTCAAATATCAGTATTTCAACAAATTAATGAGACTTGATTAGAATTATTCACTTGATATTAACTAATCTCATGTAAGCATATGGATTATGGAGTATTTTATGGTTCTATAGCTTGTGTACAATATGCATGTCAGAACATGAACATGAACAGGCTCTCCGTGTGGGACAGTTTAATTCTTGTTTTGACTTGTACCAAGCGTGAGGATAAGGCGCCCGGCTCACTCTCCTTCTAGATATCATAGACGGTGGTTTGCTCTCATTGCACTTGCACCTACTCTACCAGACGAATTCTACATTTTAATTATTGTAAGTAGGGCATATTGATTGTCGCAGTTACTTATATCATTGTATAAAACATTTTGTTCTAAGAAATTATTATGTTATTTCTGTTACAGCATTTTTGATAAACAAATTGATATTTTTTGAAACAACAATTGAATTATGAAACATTGAAATATTTTTCTATTTGTCAGATAGTGTGAAGATGTCAAAATTGAAGACAAGAAGTCAGTTGTCAACCCACTTGAGCCTGCTAGTTGGTAAAGGGAAGGGAGCTTCCTGTATCAGAACTTCCAACAGTGAGAGACATGCTAAGATTAGGGTTACTCCTTCGAGAAAAAAATGCAAAGGACAGAAGGAACTATACAGATAAAGAACTCATAAATGACATGATAGTCCCTCTTCTGCATCAATGGACAAAAGCTAATGCACTATTCAAACCACCTGTGATTAATCAGTGTCGAACTGTTGAGCTAAAACTAACGAAATTATGGCACAAAGCAGTTGAAACATCACTTGGTAAAGGAAACTTGGCCAGGAAAAATGAATTTCTGCACACACTTGATACTCTGTTTGACATTTTGACCTGCAAGTGCTCCATACAATTATGTTCTGAATCCAACTGTTCTCACTCAGGTAAGAGAGAAAATAATTCCCACATTGATTGTGGTTGTCCTCGTGAAAAGAAGATCCCTGTTTTAGAGCTTGAATTTATAAAGGCACAGAGGACAAAGGCAGAAGGCCAAGGAAGTATGCAAATGGGTTCAATAGATTATTCAGAAACAAAGAAGCAGATTGCTAATGCCAAGAAGAGAGAACAAATCCGAGAGAGGGAACAAAAGAAGAAAATGAAGAGTGAAGAAGCCATCCAAAGAGAGGAAGAGCTGTGTCAAGATGTTTATCACTTCTTTGATAGTTCTTCTGATGAACAGGAAGCAACATCAGATGATAGTTCCAAAGAGCCATCTGAACCTTTACCAAAGAAAATGAAATACAACACAAGAAATATTTCAAACATTGCTTTAGCTAGTATTCGCCACCATGCTGGACTTCGTGAGGCTGCAGAAATTGCAACTGCCGCTTGGATAGATGCAGGCCTCATCAGCCGAGAGGATGTATCTTTGGTGATAGATCATAATAAAATTAGAAGAGCACAAGAAAAAATAATGAAGGAAATATCTGATCAGCATGAAAAAGATTTAAGCGAGGGAGGGCTCTCCTGTCTTTTGTTTGATGGAAGAATAGATGACACAAAAGTTTTGCTAGAAGTAGAGGGAGTGAACAGAAAGTTTCCAAGTCTCATCAAAGAAGAACACTACTCTGTCTGTTCTGAGCCTAGTGGTCGGTTTTTGTTTCACTTTGCTCCCGAAACTGAAGTAGAAGGGAAGAAACATGCAGAGGTCATTGCTGATCATATTTTATGTTGGGTTCAGGAGAGAGGACTTGGCAGTTCACTGCAGGCTGTTGGTGGAGATTCAACTGCAGTGAACACCGGATGGCAGGGGGGTGTAATGACGCATTTAGAGAAAAAACTAGGAAGAAGACTTGTTTGGATTGTATGTGATTTACATACAGGCGAGCTACCTCTTCGTCATCTCATCCAGGAACTTGATGGTCCTACAAAGAGCAACAACAAGTGGTCAGGTCCCCTTGGCATCATGCTGGATGAAGCAACACAACTAGAAATAAATACAACCTTTCCAAAGGTCGAAGTTGGCCCTCCCCTTCCGGCGTTGTCTGAAGGAGTCATCAAAGATCTCAGCACAGATCAATCCTATGCTTATCGTATTGCCCAAGCAATAAGATCAGGAGAAGTGCCTCAGTCATTGGCTCTCTTGGAGATTGGACCTGTCAGTCACAGCCGTTGGTTAACTAAAGCTCTTCGTTTCTGCAGGATTTAGATTTCCAAACACGAATTGAAGGGCAAAGTGCTGAAGAATTTGAGGTTAATTGTTGAATTTATTATTGGAGTTTATCTTCCCCAGTGGTTTAGTGTGAAACTTAATCCTATGTGGGTGGATGGGCCCAATCACCTTTTGTTTCATTTGCAGCTAGTAAGAACACAGAGGAAGGTAGTGAGGGACATCGTGTTACCTGTGGCAAGAAGGTCCGCTTGGTATGCTCGATCAGAAGCAGTTTTGCAAGCAATGCTTTGCAGTCAATGTACCAATCTCCGAACCGAGGCTGTAGAAGTCATTCTAAAGATTAGAGGAACGCTAATAGATGACGACCAGTTGGGAGACTGTTCGTTTCATTCAAGAAAAGTTCCCCCAATAAACGTCAATGCCACCAAATTGTCAGAATTGGTTGACTTGAGTTTGGAAGTCTTAGAGCCACCATTGACAACAAGTCTAACTAGCCAAGAATTGAGAAACCTTAAAGAGACTCCAATGCAGGTGCCGAAGTGGCCTTCCCACACTCAAAGTGTGGAGAGATGTGTGAAAATGGTCACAGAAGCAGCGGGCCATGTTTACAGCCACGAGAGGCGAGAAGGTTACATCAAAGCACAAATAGCAAGCAGACTACTGATGACAAGAAACCAAAGCAAAGAGAGTATGAAGGCATTGGTACTTTCAAATAGACTACGGATAATAAAATATAATAATTTGAAACTTGAAACAGTAACATGTGTGCAAACGCTGGTTATGTTATAAATTCACAAATATGTACATTTAAAAATCCATTTGATGTAGGTAGGACTTATTATAAAAAAAAATTAATGCCAGAATCTTGTTTTGCATGCTTAAAGACTACAATAAACTGCTACCAAATTACTCGATTTTCAATTTAGCCAGTTCACCCCCTAAATTGACACACCCTAATGTGTAGGGGACGGTGTGGTTGTTGGGGTGTGTAGGGGAAGGTGTGGTTGTGGCGGTGTGTAGGGGAAGGTGTGGTTGTGGGGGTGTGTAGGGGAAGGCGTGGTTGTGGGGGTGTGTAGGGGAAGGTGCGGTTGTTGGAGTGTGTAGGGGAAGGTGTGGTTGTTGGAGTGTGTAGGGGAAGGTGTGGTTGTTGGGTTGTGTATGAGAAAGTGTGGTTGTAGTGAGGGTGTGTAGGGGAAGGTGTGGATTTTGGGGGGTGTGGTGGAAGGTGTGGTTGTTGGAGTGTGTAGGGGAAGGTGTGGTTGTTGGGATGTGTAGGGGAAAGTGTGGTTGTAGTGAGGGTGCGTAGAGGAAGGTGTGGTTGTTGGGGTGTGTGGGGGAAGGTGTGGTTGTGGCGGTGTGTAGGGGAAAGTGTGGTTGTAGTGAGGGTGTGTAGGGGAAGGTGTGGTTGTTGGGGTGTGTAGGGGATGGTGTTGTTGTATGGAGGGTGTGTAGGGGAAGGTGTGGTTGTGAGGGTGTGTAGTGGATGGTGTGGTTGTGAGGGTGTGTAGGGGAAGGTGTAGTTGTTGGGGTGTGTGGTGGAAGGTGTGGTTGTGAGGGTGTGTAGGGGAAGGTGTGGTTGTGGGGGTGTGTAGGGTAAGGTGTGGTTGTTGGGGTGTTTGGGGGAAGGTGTGGTTGTGAAGGTGTGCTGGGGAAGGTGCGGTTGTGGGGGTGTGTAGGGTAAGGTGTGGTTGTTGGGGTGTGGGGTAAGGTGGGTTGTTGGGGTGTGTGGGGGAAGGTGTGGTTGTGAGGGTGTGTCAGGGAAGGTGTGGTTGTGAGGGTGTGTAGGGGAAGGTGTTGTTGTTGCGGTGTGTAGGGGAAGGTGTGGTTGTGAGGGTGTGTAGAGGAAGGTGTGGTTGTGGGGGTGTGTAGGGTAAGGTGTGGTTGTTGGGGTGTTTGGTGGAAGGTGTGGTTGTGAAGGTGTGCAGGGGAAGGTGTGGTTGTGGGGGTGTGTAGGGTAAGGTGTGGTTGTTGGGTTGTGTGGGGGAAGGTGTGGTTGTGAGGGTGTGTCGGGGAAGGTGTGGTTGTGAGGGTGTGTAGGGGAAGGTGTGGTTGTTGGGGTGTGTAGGGGAAGGTGTGGTTGTGAGGGTGTGTGGGGGAAGGTGTGGTTGTTGGGGTGTGTAGGGGAAGGTGTGGTTGTGGGGGTGTGTAGGGGAAAGTGTGGTTGTAGTGAGGGTGTGTGGGGGAAGGTGTGGTTGTGGGGGTGTGTGGGGGATGGTGTGGTTGTGGGGGTGTGTAGGGGAAGGTGTGGTTGTTGGGGTGTGTAGAGGAAGGTGTGGTTGTTGGGGTGTGTAGGGGAAGGTGTGGTTGTTGGGGTGTGTAGGGGAAGGTGTGGTTGTGAGGGGTGTGTAGGGGAAGGTGTGGTTGTGGGCGGTGTGTAGGGGAAGGTGTGGTTATTGGGGTGTGTAGGGGAAGGTGTGGTTATTGGGGTGTGTAGGGGAAGGTGTGGTTGTTGGGGTGTGAAGGGGAAGGTGTGGTTGTTGGGGTGTGAAGAGGAAGGTGTGGTTGTGGGGGTGTGTAGGGGAAGGTGTGGTTGTTGGGGTGTGTAGGGGAAGGTGTGGTTGTTGGGGTATGTAGGGGAAAGTGTGGCCGTAGTGACGGTGTGTAGGGGAAGGTGTGGTTGCTGGGGTGTGGAGGGGAAGGTGTGGTTGTGGGGGGGTGTGGGGGAAGGTGTGGTTGTTGGGGTGTGTAGGGGAAGGTGTGGTTGTTGGGATGTGTAGGGAAGGGTGGTTGTGGATGGTAGGGGAAGGTGTGGTTGTTGGGGTGTGTAGGGAAGGTGGTTGTTGGGGTGTGTAGGGGAAGTGTGGTTGTGGGTGTGTAGGGGAGGTGGTTGTTGGGTGTGTAGGGGAAGGTGTGGTTGTTGGGGTGTGTAGGGGAAGGTGTGGTTGTGGCGGTGTGTAGGGGAAGGTGTGGTTGTAGTGAGGGTGTGTAGGGGAAGGTGTGGTTGTGGCGGTGTGTAGGGGAAGGTGTGGTTGTTGGGGTGTGTAGGGGAAGGTGTGGTTGTTGGGGTGTGTAGGGGAAGGTGTGGTTGTTGGGATGTGTAGGGGAAGGTGTGGTTGTTGGGGTGTGTAGGGGAAGGTGTGGTTGTTGGGGTGTGTAGGGGAAGGTGTGGTTGTGGCGGTGTGTAGGGGAAGGTGTGGTTGTAGTGAGGGTGTTTAGGGGAAGGTGTGGTTGTGGCGGTGTGTAGGGGAAGGTGTGGTTGTTGGGGTGTGTAGGGGAAGGTGTGGTTGTGGCGGTGTGTAGGGGAAGGTGTGGTTGTAGTGAGGGTGTTTAGGGGAAGGTGTGGTTGTGGCGGTGTGTAGGGGAAGGTGTGGTTGTTGGGGTGTGTAGGGGAAGGTGTGGTTGTGGTAGTTATTCCTCTTACCTATAGTATACCAGAGAACCTATCCAATTGCACATAGTCTCTGTGCACTATCGACGCCATTTCAACCACCACTTTACAGTATATTACATTTAGGTAGCTTCTCATATTCTTCCTCTCTTATGGGATAAACTAACTTTGGAATATTTTAGTATTTGATGGGCAAGAATGAGAGGTTATGGCACGTTCTGGGTACCTGGATAAGAATGGTAGTATTGAAGGTGACTCGATTTTCTTGCTTTTAGGATAGAGAATGTGAGTGGTTGTGTTGGGAGCCATGGCATTCATGAGCTGTTCGGAGAATATGTAAAGTGTGTGACCTTATATGGTGAGGGGAGGAAGGTGTGTTGGTGTGTGTGTGTGTGTTGTAAATAAAACAGGATAAATTTGACAATCATCTTAGATAATTTACTCAAACGGAAATACTGTCCTTAATGCATCACGTGAAGATTAGTCCCCTTATCGCTACCTGGGGAAGTGGGGGGGGGGGGGGGGGGGTTAGGTTAAGGTGTTTAATAATCAGATGAAATAAGATCGGGTACTTAATTTAGTTGATAGATGGCGGTGAGGTAGACCAAGAAATAAAGACTGGTAATATGAAACGTTAAGAGCAATCATTGGACAGTTTCTCATCATGTTGTTTGTTTATAAGTGTCCGTCAGGTCTGGCGTCTGGGGGGTCTGCAATGGTCAACGCTATGAGAGTCATTGTCAAGGCACCTATGTGGACAAAAATTGAAAACTTACACATGGAGACAGGTCTCGCATCTCTCCAAACCAGAGCGGAACGATTAACAGCGTGCCTTGCAACAAAACTGATTACCAGGGCTCGGGAGGGTGACATCAAGAATGGACTCTTACGAGAGCAATGAACCTTAACAGAAATGTCTTCAACAAGAAAACATGGCTATTGTGCGCAGCTGACGCTGTAAACCGACTGAAATTGAAAGACATAATCCTAAGCAAAGGACCTGATACAATGAGTCCAGACTACAGCACCCCAGCACCGTGGGAGTCCCCGCCAGCAGTCTTCAACATTCTACAAACTGGGACAAGAAAGGCTGACTGTAACCCACATGAGCTCCGACAGACAGCAGAGAGAAACATGAAGGCTCTAACACCTCACAATAGTGCAGTGTATTACACAGACGGTTCCGTAGAGCCCACTAGTACGAAGGCAGGAGCCGCCTTTACCATAGAAGGAGGTAACACGTCCCTTTGGAGAACCTCAGATGGATGCTCTACTTTGCAAGTTGAGCTAACTGCCATACTTGGAGCCCTAAGACACGCTTCCATAAACAGTCAACAAGGCATTGTAATACACACTGACTCACGATGTGCTATTGAAGCACTACAATGCAGAGAGCCTAGAGACAACATTCATCTCATAACATCCGTTATTGGACTACTGCAAGGGTTAAAACTACAAGATCGGCAAGTTATCATTAACTGGGTGCCCAGTCATATCGGAATCCCAGGGGATGAACGAGCTGATGCTGCTGCCAAGGCTGCGTTAGGACAGCGAAACATTGAGATGAACATCCCGTTCACTCAGGAGCAGATAAAGAAGACCACAATAACACGAACTGTCCAGTGGAAAATAGAGAAACATAGAAGATTAACACCAGTATCACGATCGGCCAGGTGGTACTATCTGGTCACGAATTATGAGAGACCACCACTCATGAAGGATATAACAAGAAAGGAAGAAGTTAACTTCCACCGACTGAGACTGGGCTACCCATGCATTTGGGAAATACTTGTGTCGGCACAAGCAGAGCAGCGCATGTGCAAGACCTGCGACAGCGGAGCAGAAAACACACTGCAGCACTACCTCATAGAGTGCCCTGGAACACAATTAGCTAGGAGAAACATACAACCACCTATCGCAGCAGAGAAGGTTGCCAGAAAACTAGCCACCAACTACTCTCAAGAAACCCTACAGTTTCTTACCGAGCCTCCCCCCCCCCCCCCCCCACATTAGTGGTGGAGATGTACATTTAACCAAAAAGACGCTGGTGTTTTATCCCAGCAGTGGGTGCACCAGCATTTTAGCTTAAGGTCCACGTAGGTAATATTCCTACAAATCAATTAAAAAAAAAAAAAAAAAAGCAATGGCCCTGCATAGGTCTACACCAGTTATTGTGAGTTACAGTAAAGTGGTGGATTGGTGGTGACCAACACACCGAGTTTTTGAGAGAATTTAGTGTACGTATAAGATTTTCCTCGCGATATCTATTGCTACTGTTGACTGGAAGACTCAAGGAACCAGAGAGTTGCACTGTAGCTCAAAACTCGGCTCCAGGACGAGACAAGTTGGTAAAATTGCAGATTACAGCAAACAAAGAATCTGATAAGAATAAGAGTGTTCTATTTTTTTTAGGTTTTTGATGCGATTGGTTCAAATCTGACATTCGTTTTTATCGGAACTCACTCATTTTTAATTTAGCCCCCCCCCCCCCCCCTTCAAAATAGTTCTATATACTGTGTGTTCTGAATTCCCGGTACTTATACAATATAACCAAACTAAACCTTACCTAACCCCCTAGCCGGGGGCTCCACCCCCGGACCCCCAAACACTATGCAATAACCCTAGAGTAGCGTGGTCAGCCTCCACGAGAATATAAATAGCTTTTACAGTGTTTCTTACCTTACTCCGAGTCTGAGTCAGGGACCAGAATGCGTCGTGGGTTCCTCTGTTCTCTAAAGTTTCCTTACTTTTAGAATGAATTAATACAATAATCTTCCAATAATCGAATTCCCACCTGGCACATAATGGTTCAATGTTGCAACTGATTAAAAATGTCCCGCATCCTACCACCCACGCCGAATATTGAACGCTAATTGGTTGAATCAAATGTTGGGATTTTTTACTGGATTTGGTTGGCTCCCCCCCCCCCCCCCTAGATTTGAGTGGCTGCCCCCCCCCCCTGCTAGATTTGATTGACTGCCCCCCCCCCCTAGATTTGATTGGCTACCCCCGGCACATGCACGGGAGGTAAGCGAACGTACGAACACACACAATTTGAGCAACAGTGTAGGGGCAACAGGTACTCTGATTTTATTCTTTTTAAAATTCAATAACTTCCTTATTTATCTATTTGCGACAGAAATGTAATATAAGAAAATTATCATAGAAAAAATAGTTCTGTCGATTGAGTGTAGTGAATTTCCGGAATTCTATGATTGCAGCAATATTACCATGTTCAGGTGATACAATTGCACAAATTTTACCGAGGAACTTGAGTTAAAGGTAATGTATGAGAGCAGCACTAACACCAGAGAGAGTTGGTAGACGGTAATTTTTCGTTAACCACCCATCACCTTTCTTCACATGAAAAATATTTTTTCGCTAGTTTTCTTGCTGTTTTAAATGATTCTGACATTTATCTTTGGGGCAAATCACTTTTTTCTTTTTCTTTTTTAGTTAGGTTGGGTTGGTTGGTTGGTTGGTTGGTTGGTTGGTTGGTTGGTTGGTTCCTTTGGTATGAGAATAAGTTAGGTTAGGTTAGATTAGGTTGGTTGGTTGTTTCCTTTTGGTATGAGAATAGGTTATTTTTGGTGTGTTTTACTCAAGTCTAACCTTCATTTTTGTGCAAATTAGCGGTTTGTTAAAATTAAAATGGAGGATTATTAACCTATACCTCTTAGGTTAAGTTAGCTTAGCTTAGGTTACGTTTCGTTTGGTTAGGTTAGGTTAGCACATGATTTCAGCGGACAAGCACATTCAAAATAATCACCAAAGAAAATTTTCCCTTTCGTATAGTGATACACCAAGAGATATTGAGACGAAATATTACCATCTTAATGCATGTCGTGGCATTACTGTCACCGAGCAGACCTGACACAGGCCACACATCGTCCTGGATCTAGCAAAGGTGATGGCTACTATTTATTTTTTATTTTTACACATTTTTTGAGGGGAGGGAGGGGGGTGGGTGAGAGTACAGTGGGTCTGTTGTAAACAAGGGCAGACAATAATGAGCGGTGACACGGCAAATTTTTCGCAGGAGTATTTACGGTAAATAATTCACTGGTCAACAAAGTTTTTGTTGCATTGCTATAAACACTTGATTCTACCTAATTTGGGTGTGCTGATCTCATATCTGAAGTTAGTTTCTTTCTGTAAGCTCTAGTTGTTTTGCAATCAAGGTATTTTGAAATTTCAAAATTTCGTCTTCGTCTTATTGACCTCGTCGTCTATCTTGAAAAATATGTCATTAAACTGTCATTAAATTAGCTGGGTAATAAACAATAAAATATTACATATTCTAAATTTATTCAACAACACAATTTGAAACATGTTCCATCTAAAACAAAGGTTGAAATTTGTATAAAACTCATTGTTAGGTAAGAAATTTGTTACTATGAGGAGACAAAGCCCAATCACATTTTAGCCAGGTAGGAATTTGCGCTTGAAGCTCTTGCGTTTGTGAAATGTCTCAGGGCACTCTCGTTTAATGCTCCAGCAGTAGTCTGCCATCATATGTTTGTCCCATCTCCCTTGGTAGCGGTCTTCCATGGTCTTGAGATCCTGATGAAACCGCTCGCCTTGCTCGTCACTTACTGCCCCTAGGTTCTCAGGGAATCTATCAAGATGACTATATAGGAAATGGAGTTTGACACTCATATTGCATCCAAGGTCATGAAAGGCTGACAACATGGTTGCTACAAGGGTTTCATAGTTGTCAGCCTTTTTATTACCAAGAAAGTTTTCCATTGCCGCCACAAATGAAAGCCATGCACCCCTTTCCTTGTCGTCCATCTTTCTGACAAAGTCTTGATCACGTACAAGTGCACGAATTTGTGGTCCATCAAACACACCTGCCTTTATCTTCTCAAATGACAAAGCAGGGTGAGCAGAGACTATGTGTTGGAAGCATTCACCATCAGTATTTAATGCTCTGACAAACTGTTTCATCAGGCCCAGCTTGATATGGAGAGGAGGAAATATGATCTTTTCTCGACTGACGATTGGATCATTGACAATGTTTGGCATACCAGCTTCCAGAGTCTCACGTAAGGGCCACTCCTTCAGGTTCCAATGCCTGTCTCTAGCTCGGCTGTCCCACATGCAAAGAAAGCAGGGATACTTTGTAAATCCTCTTTGTTGGCCAAGAAGGAAGTTCACCATTTTGAGGTCAACACAAATTGTCCAGTTGTGCTCATGGTATTTTAGCAGGTGAATCACAGTTTTAATGTCATTATACTCCTCTCGTAAGCACACAGAATGACCCACTGGAACAGCTGCATAGACATTACCATTATGTAGTAGCACACACTTCAGGCTACGCTTACAACTATCTAGAAATAATCGCCAGTCATTTGGACTATACAATGGAATCCCTAATTCCTGGAGAAGACCCGGGATATTATGACAGTAAACAAACTTATTCTCCTCTGTAAAGAATGGCACAAAATCCTGTTCCCGCTTTCTGAAGTCTGAAACTTTTGTGGTCTGGTTCAGTAGAGCCTTTTCTTGCAACCTAGAAGCTAGAACTTCTGCTGCATTTTTGGAGAGACCCAAATCACGCACAAGGTCATTCAGCTCTGGCTGACTAAACTTCTGAGGGGTTGATGACTCTGGTGTACCATCAGAAGAATCGTCGGAATCTGCAAGTATTTCTTGAGTTTCATGTTCACTCTCTTGGTCTTTGTCGCTTCCCTCCTCTTCAGCTGGAGACAACCCATTAAAAACTGGAACTGGTAGCTCATCAGAGTGCAAAGTAGGTCGAATTGCTGAAGGGATACTAGGATACGATATTTTATGTCTGTTTTTCTTGCCAACACCCTTCGTATTGATCAGACAAAAATAGCAGTCAGTTGTGTGGTCCTTCGGTTCTCGCCAGGTCATGGGAATTCCGAACGGTAAGCCCTTACGTTTTCCTTTTGTCCAGTCACGCAGCATTTCTTCGCAGTTATGACACACAGCATGTGGAGCCCATTTTTTGTCTTGGTCGCCAAGAGTAAGTCCGAAGTACGCTTTATAGCCGCGCCTCACAAACGATGTTATATTGCGCCTCTGACGAATAAGCGTGAAGTATCCACAAATATAACAGAAGGCATCAGGTTTGTTCACACATTGATTTCTCTTTGTAGCCATGACCAAATCTGAAAGAAAAAACAGACAAAATTATATCTCCCTATTGATACCATAATCGTGTAATTAATTAATTTGACCGCAAACGGCTAGAATGTAAAACCTCAAATTACATGAAAACTGGAGCATGCAGAACAAAACTGGTTTCAAATATGAAATCAGCAGATCAAAAATGGTAAGAAACAGTAAAGAAATCTCATGCAACTGGGAATTATAAAAAATTTGTTGTCCTGTGTAATCAATTTCTTCCCTTGCAAAGTATGAAGAGACGTCATTTTAGTGTCAAATGATCAGTTTTTCACCGTGTATTACCCTGCAATTTTCCTCATCTTTCATAGCCTGCCCACTACAGGTGATTTATAGTCGTAGATAGAGAAAAATACACATAATTAAAATAAAACTGTCGCTTCTTTTAAAATACTATAATGATAAGAATTTGTGTGGAAAATGAACGAAATCGAACGACACCTGATAGTTCCGAATTAAAAACTAAATTTATGATATTTCATTTATTGCCACAAAACTAATCTCGAGAATTTTATGTTTTTGCAATCAGTAGTTTTGACAATTCTAAGATACTTTTCTTCTGATATTTATGGCTCATATTACGTATAAGCGAGAATATTTAACATTTTATTATTTATGGAAATTTACCTTTCACTTCTTGCCACAAAGCGAAACGCGAGAATTTTATAGTTGCAATCGGTAATTTTGACAATTCTAAGACACTTTTCTTCAATGGCATTCCTGGCGCAAATTACGTTTAAGCGAGATATTTAAAATTTTATTATGTCCGTACGTGGTGGTACACACACCCATAACATCGAAGGATGTAGCAGTACACCGCAAAACATCGAACGACTGTGGAATTCCCCAGTTAGGTTAGGTTAGGTTGGTTAGGGTTTTGTTTTACCGATGGTTTTCGATGTGTTTTGAACACTTTTTACCGTGATTTTAATAGCAAATCTCTAGATTCTGAAATGGGAGGGCAGCTAATCTCAGAAACAATTAATTTGCTTCAGAAATGAAGGTCAAATTCGTTCATAACACATCAAAAACCATCGGAAAAACATTGTTTCAACTTCGATTTCGTATAGTGGCAACAAGTGAAATTTTACCCAATTTAAAACAAGAAATTATAAATAAACTGCAGAGGCCATGGCTATCCAACACAATCACTGGCTGTGAGGGGTGTTTCAAATCGCTTCGTATTTCTCTATATTTCTGTCACAAAGATGTGATTCTTCCTCAGGTGTACTCACTGTGGCCTTGGTGTTCACCTGACCTTCCCGGATACTGTTAATGGAGTTCTGGGTTCATATTCGCAGTTTCTGGTCGTAAAATTTTCTCCTGACTGTTGCTAGATGGACGTGTTTATTTTAGGCAGAAGCTCAGTGCAAATTTGATACCCTCTTGGACGTTATTTTTGAGCTTAAGTCCGTCTGAGGTATATTATTACGTCGTTAAAGTTCAAGTTTAACTGTGCAGTTTGACTTTAATTTATGACAATGAAATATACCCAAATATCGAAATAATGCTCTCACTTATGAGACTATACATCAAGATACGATTTTCAAGCACCAATACTGTGAATGTATTTATACAGTGCATCGTGATAATTAAGTCTTGACCTCCATTACTTTGGTGCTTCGGTAGGTTGACAAAAACCATCTCTGAACTCGGTTTTATTGTAACCAATGACCTAATGATACAATTGAAATTGAAATATTTTATTGACAATAAAAAGCTATTGCTTGAAAAGGACCGGGCAGAATACTACTCCCACCCTCACTAATGATACGAATATTACTACAACACTCTCCCTTTAAATCATCTCTTAAAAAATATCAATTGTCTAAGTATTAATGTTTTGTGACACTTACTGGTACTTTATACTCTTAATTTTATTGTACCACCAAAACCATTATATCATTGTCACGCAAACAGACAAATTACCATTGCAATAATTATGTATTTGCCGTCAAGATGTGATCCTGATCACCTTAATACAACCCATGTTGTATTGCTTCCCTCACTTATCAGATTAAAGTATATCAACTCCACTGTCAAATATGTATATATTTATAATATAAATGTATAAAAAAATAACAAATAACAAAGTGATAACAGTGGTAACATTCTCATATGTTCTTACTAACACATGTTACGTGTACTATTCCAGATGATACTAAATGTTACATAATATTTCCTTGAGATAAATGTACAGTATAAATCAGGTGCCACAAGAGGGCTCAGGCTCTCAATTGGCTCAGCTAAGTTAATATTGTTATTATTATCAACTCTGTATCTGTGTTTTTCTGGCTAAATAAACTGTTTCAATATCAATATCAGACTGTTGCGCTCGGTGGTTCATTCGGGTTAAATTCACTCACCTCGGTAAATTTGTCAGCCCGTCTAGACACCGAAGGTGTAAAAGCCACGACCTACTTGTCACTATGTAGAAATAGTCACAGTAATGGTGGTAGTAAATCACACCTTAAAACAGATTATATTTGGTGAGAGGAATATTCTGGAATACGTCGCAGGTTAGTCAATAAGCGCCCATAGCTACAGTACACTTGCTCTGTATCAATCTACCAAACCTATGCTCTTCCATCCTAGGATAGGTATGTTAGTAGACTGGTTTATCTTATTTACAATAAATCGGTTTCTGGTTAGCGGATAATAGCGGCCGCACGGAGGTGGGGCGTTGGTGTTAGTATTCAGGACGAAAAAATCTTAAAAACCAAAGTAGGAAAGTTGCAACTCCTACAACTTTTTCTAAGGTGGCACCTTCTAACAAAGCAATGTTGTAAACTATTATCTATTAGCCCCATTCATAAATAAACAGACTTACAGTATATCAACCCCCTCCCCCCTCAGGTGGCTGCGGTGGTGGCGGCCAGCAATGCGTCAGAGTATCTGGACGCTGATGCCATCAAGAAGACAGTTCTGCCCAGGACGAAGGCCATCTATGAAAAGAACCCCACTGACGTCACTCTCTGCCTCACCGTGTTGGGCTGTATAGAGCGGATACTGGACAAGCTGGAGCGCACCGCCATCATAGACGACGTCCTGCCCATCCTCAGCGATGTCAAGCTACAAGATGCTGATGTCACTGTGAAGGTTGTAAGTACGTAACACGATCCTCTTTTGTTCTGTGTTGTGCGGGATTATATAGAGCTAAGAGGGGATTATTGTGAAGGCCGTAAATACAACTTCCCACGCTTCCACCTGCTACAGGCAGCGTTGTCAATCATCGTCTCCGAGAGTTGTGAACCATGATATGGAGTGGGGGACTGGGGGCCGATGTGTGAGAGGAGGGTGATGGCTTGGAAGGGGGGGGGGGTGGGTGAAGAGGGCAGGAGTGGAGGTGGCTAGGGCAATTGTGTGGTTAGCAAGACTGGATTTTTTATTATTTAAAAGCATATAATAAGTTAACCTGTTGCTTAATACACTCATAATGGCTGTGAGCTAATATTTACTCATTCTTGCTTTGTGCAACCACTGTCACCAGAACAGATCCTCACACAAACCATATTCACACCACACTCATGATAATGACCAGCAATATTCACGTTTTCTGTGTATGATATCTGTGTCCTAATTACTGCTATGAGAAGGGGGAACGTTACCTCTCCCACCTGGGGTGTGGCAGACAAGGGACGAAGTGGAGGCCACAGACCCTTAGCGGGAGTTTTATCTGCCTTATTACCCCTTGTACAGTCGATAGTCATTAACCTGTATTTTAAGTAATTAAACGTGTCAGAGCCTAATTACAGGTAACTACTGATATTTGTTTAATGAATATCCATGGCATTGGCTGTATAACCAAGTATGACAAGGAAAATAAAAGAAATGCTTAAGTCATATAATTGTCAACTTACACAAAGGTTATGTTACGAGGTGTAATATGGTTGTCATATATTTAAGAAGGAATTGACTAATAGACATGACAGTCCACAGTGGTGTATAGGGTGTGTGTGTGTGTGTGTCTCATGGGTCAAGCTAGACTAAGAGGGGATCTCTGAGTAGCAGTGGGCCCCAGAGTGGTGGCAAATAGGCCCACTGGCATGTGGACACGCTGCCTTGCGGATTAACCTTGGTAGGTATAAGGCTACAGGAGTAAACCCCAAACGAAAAATCTGCGGGGAGCCCCGCATTGGGCAGACATGCTTACAGAGCTCCAACAAGACCCCAACGGTGGTATAGGCAGAAGAGGTGACCAACATGGTTACCCAACGACTATACCAGCAGACGAAGGCAATGCATGATGGACAGGCTACTAAGGCGAAACCTAACGAACTGGGCTATCGGCAGTCATTGCAACTCTCCCTCCCCCCAGTCGTTGCAACACTTGCACCACTAGATCAGGAAATGGGAGAGCCAAGGTGTGTGGTTGCAGTCTGCACTCCTACCTCACCACATAAGTCAACTCATGCACAGCCATCATCCAGCTCATCATACTCATCATCATCATCAAAAGTCCTATGGCTACGGACGACTGGCGACGGGGACAGGCAAAGATGATTGTAGGGAATCTTCAGTCACAACTCTGCACATGGGCAACACAGATAAGATGGTCGTTTATGCACTGGGATCTAGGCATCAGTGCAACCCGATCCTGTCTGTGCGACTGAACAGCCCTTTCGAGGAGTCACACTGCTCACCCCACGTGGGGAGGAGGCTAGAAAATGTGCCCTAAACATAGCCTGCCTGAAGAACCAACCTGACTGGGCAACCGCACCCAGTAAGGTCATCCTTATGCGGTCGAAAACACAATCATAATCACAGATCAAAACTAAAACAAACTATACAACCACTTACGGTCCCTGCATGGAATGTCAGGACCCTTCTGGATACCGGCATAAATGAGCGTCCTGATAGAAGAACTCCCTTTGTGGCAAAAGAGCTGGCTCGGTATAACATCGACATAGCAGCAATTAGTGAGTTCCGGCTCCCAGACGAGGGTCGACTCACAGAATTGGGGTCTGGCTATACCTTCTGAAAGGGTATTCTTGCTGCGGAGAAAACCACATTTATGGAGTTAGCTTTGCCTTCCGCCAACGCATCCAACGTATGCTAACTGAAATGCCTCTTGGAATCAACGAGTGCCTCATGACGCTCCAAGTTCCACTGAATCACTCGCGTCATGCCTTTTTCATCAGTGCATACACCCCATATCTGGATGCAGAGAGTGACATCAAGGAGGCATTTTACGCTGATCTCGACAGAGTGCTAACCTCTATTCTTAGAGAAAATAAGATTGTGCTGCTTGGTGACTTTAATGCCGGAGTTGGCAGAGATGCTGACATTTGGCAAGGAACCATAGGGAGAAATGGACTAGGCAACTGTAGTCCCAAAGGCCTACTCCTCAGCAAGTGTGCTGCACACAACCTCACTATCATCAATACCTTATTTAGGGAAGCAGACAAGTTCAAGGGTTCATGGCAACACCCACGATCCAAACACTGGCATCTCATTGACTATATGATTGTCAGAGAGAGATCGTAGAGATGTCCTCATCACTCGAGCCATGCATGGCTCAGACAACTGCGACACTGATCATCGGCTTGTCAGAGCCAAGCTCTCACTTCACGTCGCCCCAAAACGGCAAAGGCAACAAACCTTGGGAAGAGGTTTTAACACTTAAGCGTCTGGAGGATCAGGCGGTAGCATATACTTTCAGAGAGCTGTTCGAACATTGGCTGATAAACAACCCGGCAAAAAACAACCCAAATCCCAGTGCCGAATGGGATATTCTCGACACTGTCATGACAAAAGCATGCAGAGAAGGTCATGTACAGGTCACGACGCTGTTCTCTGCACTTTTCCTGTACCTGGCGGGCAGCAAAGATCATGTCAGTGGTGCCACATGATGGTCTAAAACCACACTGAGATTCTGGGAGGAAGTTTTCCGCCACAGGAAGAATTCTGTTTAGGAGGACTCAGGCGATAATCTTGCCAGCTACGGACAGCAGCGAGATCCCGCGGTAGTTGCCACAGTCTGACCGGTCTCCCATGTTCTTATAAATATTGTCGATGGAGGCGTCTTTAAGAGCTTGGGGGATTTCCTCCTTTTCCCATATATTCTCCAGGAGAGAGTGGGGACGGCTGGTAAGCAGAGGTCCTCCTGCTTTATACACCTCGACTGAGATTCCATGAGGCCCTGAGTCTTTATTACTTTTCATCTGTTTGATGGCAGTAACTACCTCATCCAGGGATGGAGGATAGGTGAGGTGGGTCAGCTTTGGACGCTGAGGGTCCTGCTGGGTAGTCAGGACATCCACATCGGTGTTTCGGTTGAGTAATGAATGGTAGTGCTCGTGCCAGTGCCAATTTAGCCGGCTGGGTGAACATCGAGTACCAGGTGAAGGGTCTTTTAAACTTTATGACTCCAGGCAGGAACAAAGGTATCGGCAGCTTCCTTTACTGAACTTCAATATCCAAACGGCTTCACCCTTGTCGCTCACACAGGACACAGCCGACAGGAGCTCTTGAACACCTACGCAGATGCGAATGCACACTTCGGCCTTGAGGCGAATGTGCGTAAGACTCAGATTCTCTTTCAACCTGCCCCTGGTTCAAGCCTTTGGCAGACTCCATACCCGTGTCTTCAGCTGTAGGGAGCTGAAATTATCTAAAAGTTGCACGTGTATCGAGCAGTGGTCCTCCCCACTCTGCTATATGGCAGCAAGACATGGGTCACATACAGGAGCCACCCGAAGGCACTTGAAAACATTCACCAACGTAGTCTACGTTCCATCCACCGAGTTCGCTGAGAAGACAAGATAACAAATGGCAGTTTCGCTGACACCAACTGTAGGAGCATCAAGGCTACCATTATCCATGAACAGCAATAAGCTGGACTGGCCATGTTAATAGCCTGGATGAGAGTAGACTGCCAAAGCAGCTACTTTAGTCACCTAACGAATAGTATACATAACGCTGGCAGGCAACTGAAAAGGTATGATGATAGTCTTAAGGCAAACCTGAAAAAAGTGCCAAATCGTCCCCCCTCAACTGGGAGACGATTACTCCACAATTCACTAAGTTTACCCTCCATACTATTGACCGGCCATAAAAATTTTCCCAGTGCGCAATTTTGTGCACTACATCCGGTGTGGGTGGCCCGGCCCGCCAGCAGTTCAGTCTTATATATATATATATTTATATATATATATATATATATATATATATATATATATATATATACTAGCGGAATCGCTGCCCTCCGGGCGGCTCTTTCGCTAGGCCACGGTAGGACGCCACCCTCAGGGAGGCTCCACATTGTCTCACTGTAGTACATTAAGGTGGACCACATTTTTGGTTTTGCCATTAGCAGCAAGTATGTACAGATTTTTGCCAGTTCCCACTCTGGAGCATCCAACATAGAAATGTCCATTAGAGAAGCAAGGAAACACCAGGTTTAGGCCAACCATCATTAGGGACTGTCCCTGGCTTTTGTAGATGGTCATGGCAAAGCTCACTTTAACCGGGAACTGAAGCCGCTTGAATTCAAATGGCAGGTCAGTGGTGATGAGGGGTATCCTTGGTATAAACACGTCCTCTCCTTTAGCTTTTCCTGTCAGGATTGTAGCTTCCAGTACATGTGGCATCATGTTCTTCACCACCAGTGTTGTGCCATTGCAGAGAATTGGTGGTTCAAGATTTCTTAAGAGCATTATAGAAGTTCCAATCTTGAGAGTGAGGTGGTGAGGAGGCATTCCAGCGGGCTCCAAAGAATTAAGGAATTTTGCAGGGTACTGGACTGCTTGGTCCTGGTCGATTACTGTATCAACATACTTGAATGAGGTCTCACTGCCTGGAAGCTGTCTGAGTAGAGTCATGTTGATTTCAGCCACCGTTTCATTCTTTGGTGCCAAAATTGCGCGTTCACGTTTGGGTAGACCATGTTAGTGAGCTCAGTTGAGGACTTTACACCATTTCCACATCCAGAAAGAGAGGGAAAGAAAGAGAATATATACATTGGAGAATTACTAAGGAAAGAAAGAGAGAAAATTATATAAAAGACTGAGAGAGAAAGACACTTATAACTATTTAACCTGACCATAATAATGTGTTTATAGTATATCATCTGAAGTCTTATATATGAGTGGTAGTTATAACCTTATATCTTAATAACTCTAATGTTTTGATCCCTTCTTATGATGTTGAGTCCAAATAATAATGAATGAATAATGTGTTTCTTTCACACGCATATGTAGTATATTGCGAGCCCTCCCCTCCCTTCCACTACCCTCCCCTCCCCTCCCCTCTCCCCCCCCCTCCTCCACAAAAAAAAATCAATATTTATAATGTAATAATTCAGCCAGTTCAAGACATGGGCATGTGGTAGACCTCGTTTCTGCCACTCAATGGAATACATGTAGCACCGTGTAGGGCCAAAGATCAATAGTTCATTAACGGTGTATGTAAGTTCCACCATGTTTTTCACTACAACGGTACAGCGAAATATACTTTTTTGCATTAAAATGTTATTATTTTATTGTCTAATCATCACTACATATAACACCATCCATCATCACTACATATAACACCATTCATCATCACTACACATCGGTAAAGTAGTTTCTGAGATTCTCGTGCGCACACGCAAACAAACAAACCCACCCACAAACAGACGTACCACGGTAGGACGCCACCCTCCGGGAGGCTCCACATTGTCTCACTGTTCAGTCCCCAAAACCTTTTCTTCCATCAATAGTTCATTAACGGTGTATGTAAGTTCCACCATGTTTTTCACTACAACGGTACAGCAAAGTATATTTTTTAGCATTAAACTGTTATTATTTTATTGTCTAATCATCACTACATATAACACCACCCATCATCACTACATATGACATTATCCATCATCACTACATATAACACCATTCATCATCCTACATATAACATCATCCATCATCACTACATATAACATCTTTCATCATCACTACATATTACACCATCCAACATCAGTACATATAGCACCATCCATCATCACTACAGATCGGTAAAGTAGTTTCCGAGATTCTCGTGCGGACACACACACACACACACATATATATATATATATATATATATATATATATATAATATATATATATATATATATATATATATATATATATATATATATATATATATATATTGTTACGCCGTCTCTTAATTTACTTTAATATCCAGGTTCTAGGCGCAACCAAACAAAAAAAAGTGAAGTAAATCAAAAGGGGATAATAATAAATAAAGTAAACCTTTAAGAATTTAATTAAATTCAATAGTAACACAATAAAAAGCCTCGTAAGCTGTCACAACAAATTCATTCACTATCGAAACTTTTAAGACACAAATGATACTAAAACATAGAAACATCAAAAATTATGTTAACACTGCATAAACATATAAAATAACTAACACTGAAATTAACTATAGTGAAACAACACTGAATTACTTAAATGTAACTAAGCAAGCACTGATGGACACATAAGAGCCATGAATAGGTACTCACATAGATACACCACATTGGTGGCGACAGGAACAATCACAGAAATAAAATAAAGTATAAGTAACAGGTGACGGGTGTCACTCAAAAGAACGTGAACTGAATGACAAGAGGACTGGACTGAACTCCGTCTGCTGGTGGGGTACTATATATAGGGTCGGCTCCCGCCAGTGCAACATGTCTGTGAAACATGGGTCGTTTAACGATGCAGATGGTCTTTAGAGAAACAAAGAATGCTTGTTACAATACTAAATGAAGAAATAAGATGGGCTTGAACAAATAATAACAGTTAAAACCTTAACAGCACAGGGTAAGGTGACTAGATTATATAATAATATGGAACAACATGGAAGCATGTTATAAAAAATAATAGAAAAATACGACACGGCCGTAACACTTCCCCTTATAAAATAAAATTTTTGCTTGCACAAATTTTGATATGACATAAGTGTTTATTCTGTGGGTCTAGATAACAGATCAGCCAGCACATTGTCTGAACCCTTAACATGTGTAACATGTAAATTATAGTTCTGAAGGAACAAACTCCAGGGAATTAATCTCTGGTTTTTAACTTGAATGTTTTGAGAAACTGAAATGGTTTGTGATCTGTATAAATTACAATAGGCCTACTTGGTAATAAATAATAACCGAAATGTACAAAGCTAGGATAATTGACAGCAATTCTTTTTTCACTATTGCATAGCGGGTTTGAGCTGGATTGAATTTTTTACTATAAAATGCCACTGGGTGGCCTACACTGTCATCATCCTCTTGCAACAGGGCAGAACCTGCAGCAAGATCACTAGCATCACAGGCTAGCTTGAAAGGCTAAGAAAAATTAGGGGCTCTCAAAATAGGGTATGAGCATAATACATTTTTAAAGTTTTGAAAAGAATCCTTACACCTTGAAGTCCAACAAAAAATATTACCCTTCTTCAACAAATCAGTAAGGGGTAGTGCCAACTCGGCAAAATTACAAATATATCTCTGGTAATAACCCACACAACCCAAAAATCTGCGGACTTGTCGTTTGTTACATAGAACAGGCATCTGAGAAATAGTGTCACACCTTGCTGTGGGAGGAGCAAGTTTCCCCAACCCAATTACATGTCCCAGATACAAAAGTTGAGCACAAACAAATTCTGACTTAGCAAAGTTTATAACAAGTCCTACATTTTCTAACTCAGTGAAGAGACCGTCTAGCTGACATAAATGGTCTGACCAAGTGTCAGAAAAAAATTACAACATCATCTAAATATACTACACAACCAGGCAAATTGGCCGCGACTTGTGACATCAGCCTTTGAAAGGTGGCAGGGGCATTGCAAAGCCCGAAAGGCATAACATTAAATTTATAGGTTTTACCTAATGTCACAAAACTGGAGATGTCTTTAGCACGACAGGTCAATGGTACTTGCCAAAACCCTCGAAGGCAATCAATCTTAGAGAGGAACTTGGTGTTCCCGATTGCTTCGATGCAGTCGTCGACTCTTGGTAGAGGGAAGCTGTCCTTGCTGGTGACGGCGTTGACCTTGCAGAAGTCGATGCAGAATCGAAGAGTGCCATCCTTCTTCGGTACTAGAGTGACTGGTGAGCACCACTCGCTAGTAGGGAGCCTGCTTGATAGGCTTAGCAGAACCAACATCAATGTCATGCACCACGGCAGTGGTACAGCCAGGCCTGTCTTGGAAGACAAGAGGATGTTGTTGGATGGCGGCCAGCGCGTCAGCTCTCTGGTGTCCCGGTAGATGCTGTAGCTTCTCCTGCAACTCCACGGAGTTAGACTGCCAAACCCTGACTGATGACAGGGCGAGTGGACTTGCCCCTTCTTTTTCCTCTTCTTTCTCACCGTCTACCAAGAAAGTATCAACGGCACACACTGGAACTGGATCATCAGCAACAGATGGGGATGCTGGGCGTGTGTGGTACAGCTTGATGGTGTTGACGTGACATAAACGCTGTAGTCGGCGCCTGTCAGGGGTAGAGATAATATAATTTGTGGGGCTTACCTTCTCCCCCACTCTATATGGCCCACTGAACTTCGCATGGAGCGGCTGTCCATGTCTCGGCAAGAGAATGAGAACTTGATCTCCTATCTGGAACTCTCTGTGTCTGGCACGCTTGTCGTACCATGTCTTGATCTTGGACTGCGACTGCTGTAAGTGGTCTGCGGCAAGGCTCCAACATCTTAGAAGCTTCTCTCTAACATCTCCTATTAAACTTAATACACTAATGCTCTCTTCACTATTACCTAACAATCAATCTCTAACTATGTGCAAAGGCCCTCTTACTTGATGAGCGAACAGTAGAAGTATGAGAAACAAAATGGATGATATTAGGGCCTTAGCAGTAACTTTCCTAAGAGGTACAGCATGCAAGTACCTAGTGGAGGTATCAATGACTGTAAATAAATATTCAAACCCACTAGAAGTTTTAGGCAGAGGGCCTACAATGTCACACTGTACTGTTGTAAAGGGTTCAGGTACGTGAGGTACTCTTACAAGTGGAAAAGGTGGAATAGCCTGATTGGGGGCTTTGCCTACCTTTTGACAAAAATGACAGTACTTACAATATTTAGTGACATCTCTCCTCATACCTGGCCAATAGAACTTTCTGGCCAGCCTGTTGAACGTCTTTCGGACACCTTGATGTCCAGAAAAGCGACCGTCATGGGCCAGAGATCGAACATGTTGTCTGTAAGTGTGTGGGAGAACTATTTGAGTGACAGACGCCCAGTCCTCGTCTTCCTCTGACATAGTCGGTGGGAGCCAGTGGCGGCACAAAACACCGTCTTGACTGAAATATCTCGTGGTAGGGCCTGAATCATTGGCAGAATCGGACACCTGGTCAAACAAGAGCCGTAATGAATCGTCTTGCTCTTGCGCAGCTATTAAATCAACTCTCCCGGTCACAGCATTAACTGCGGAAGAAATGTCTTGGGAAGCAATTGGGTTTGCAAAAAGTCCTTCTAAGGATAGTGAATCATCTACAACAGGAGTTACATTATGATCATTAATCACTGACATAGAACGAGTCACAGCACACAAAGGGAAAACACCGGGCATATCATCTTCAAGTTGTTGCAGCTCTGCGGTAGACTCTGGCCTTTCCCACAGCACAGGAGATGGGGTTACGTTCCCCATTTGACCTCCCGCCAAATCGTTACCGAGTATGAGGTCCACTCCAGCAACAAGAAGACTTGACACGTACTAAAACAGGCCGCTCGTGCACGCAGGCTACGTTAGCTATCCCTGAAAAACCAAAGGAGCTGCACCTTGACCCCAAAGGGAGCCCAAAACGACGTATTTGTCAGTCTTCCTCGCCGCAACAACACCCTCTTTGATGAGAGTTTGGAGACAACCCAAGTCTCTCAAAATAGTGACTGGTGTTTCGACACCATCAACTTCTACGGTGCTTTGTGACAAAAAGAGACGAAAGGTACCAACGTCTGGGTCCTTCGCAAAACTCTCCTGGAAAAGATCAAAGTCTCGTGAGGCGAGAACCGAAACTGCACTCTCTCGTGCTTCACCTTATTTGGCTGCAGCCTTGTCCAACAAAAATCCGCCTTATGACCCGGCTTTCCACAGAAACTACAAGTAAATTAGAAAATTTAGACGCCCCATTAGGTGGTGAACGAGTCCAGCTCCTACTGTCATGCACAAAATTAATATGCACAAAATTAACATTGTTAGTATTCCCTTGTCTCGCTTTGTGGAGAGAGGGATTAAAAGTCCTTTGAACCTGTGGGGGGGGGGGGGGGGGGCTTAACATCAATGTTAGTCCTACCATGCCTCAAAACAAATCCATCAGCATGCTTAGAAAAAATATCACAAGTGTCAAAAGGTCGTTAGTGAATCCTGGCAAGGTCGCCAAAACTGTTACGCCGTCTCTTTATTTACTTTAATATCCAGGTTCTAGGCGTAACCAAACAAAAAAAAAGTGAAATAAATCAAAAGGGGATAATAATAAATAAAGTAAACCTTCAAGAATTTAATTAAATTCATTCAATAGTAACACAATAAAAAGCCTCGTAGGCTGTCACGACAAATTGATTCACTATCGAAACTTTTAAGACACAAATGATACTAAAACATAGAAACATCAAAAATTACGTTAACACTGCATAAACATATAAAATAACTAACACTGAAATTACCTATCGTGAAACAACACTGAATTACTTAAATGTAACTAAGCAAGCACTGATGGACACACAAGAGACATGAATAGGTACTCCCCCTGCTATATCCCAACGCCCTACCAGCCTTACTACACCGGGATCTATTCAGCAAAACATTCTAGTGATTAGTGAACGATTGATTACCGAGCAGTGTTCCTATAGTGCACTTAAGGAAAAGCACAAAAGCACAGCAGTGTAATACTGAGTGTGACTGGACCCGACCTAACCTGACCGGAACTTTCTCAGCAAAACATTCAAGTCATCAGTGCAATAAGTGATTATCATACAGTGCTCCGATAGTGCACCCCCAAGGAAAAGTCAGACAGTGGGCACTTTATCGGTCACCTTCAAAGTGCCAGTGACAAGGACCACCGCGGTGTTTACATATATCGTGAAAACTGTGTCGGCGACCCCAAGCACCAGGGACAAAGACCCACGGTCTTTACGACTGACAAATATTAACAGATGTCTACCAGCGTCAGTGGCCCTCAAAGTGCCGTCAGTGACTTTATGGCCACCGGAGACAAACACTTCCGTCCGCCCACAACAGATATCAACAGATGGCCACCAATCACTTACTCCCGACGCACTCTGTACCATCTAAAGCGTGGGAACGGTTATCCTGATGGCAGTGTTATCGCGCGTAGCCGTAGCCGTAGCCGTAGACAGGGCCGTCATACACATAAGCCCATTAGGACCGTAATCTACACTAGGAAACCGGAGAAACCCACCCCTGACAGACCTTACCACTTCACTGAAGTTCCACGGATATGGTATGATCTCCCGTCTCTACTGCTATCCAACGTCACTTCCCTAGCTAACAAATTTGACGAGCTGGCAACTACAGTCAGGTCAGCCGCCGCGAGCGTCGTTGCCATATGTGAGGCTTGGCAAATTGTGCCTGAAACGTGTCATATTGAGGGATATCAACTCTTTCATCACCTTCGTTCACATAGACGCGGAGGCGGCGTTGCCCTCTTCTGTCAAGATGACCTACGCCCGTCACGCCTGGATGTTCAAGTCCCAGCAGATGTGGAAGCATTATGGGTACGTGTTGTGCCACGGGCCCACCTGCGCCACACTGCTTCCATCATAATCTGTGTGGCATACCATCCGCCTCGCTCACCCACCAGAGACACTCTTATCAATCATCTCATTACCACCTCAAACCACCTCAAACCACCTCAGAGTTAGGTACCCATGTGCCAAGTTAGTATTATGTGGGGATTATAATGAAACTGACACCACTGATATCCAGGACCAGCTATCACTATCACAAGTTGCGAACTTCCCCACACACGGTCAAAATTCCCTTGAACTTATCTTAACTGACTTAGCGGACCAGTACCAACCACCTCAACCAATGCCTCCTATCGGGTGTAGCACACACTTATCAGTGCTCTGGTCCCCAGCTGCCACTTCCACTCAAGTACAGAGACCCTACATCAAGACCTACAGGCCGATTACTGACTCTGCAGTACGCCTCTTCGGGCAGTGGATAGTTCACCATCCCTGGACTGAAGTACTTAGCGTGGATGACGTGGAAACCAAATGGATAAATTATACCAACACCACCACTTCTTCCCCGAGAAGTCCGTCAGATCTCACCCAGCTGACTTGCCCTGGATCACACCTCGGATCAAAAGATTTATGCAACAGAGAGACAGAGCCTTTCATCTCAATGACCACATCCGCTACAGGTCCCTTCGCAACCGAGTCATCCGCGAAATACGCACTGCAAAGAAGTCCCACTACCCAACCAAATTACAACACCTGAAGCAGATCAACATCAGTCAATGGTATGGTAAGCTTAAAGAACTCTGTGGACTAAACAATAAGACACACCCCCTCCCCTTCCTTAGTCATCTCACTAATGTTGACGCAGCTGAGCAATCAAATAACCATTTCGCTACTATGTGCCAGACGCTCCCCCGGCTTGACACAACCACTCTCCCTGCTTACCTACCAGCCCCCCTTCCCGCTGACTTAGTAGAAGAATTTGAAGTAGCAGAACGCCTGGAAAAACTAAAATTAAAACGCTTTACCACCCCCATTGACTTACCAATGAAACTCTTCAAGGAGTTCTCCCCGGAGCTTGCTAAACCCCTATGCTCCATCATCAATGCTTCTCTCAGTCAAGCCAGATGCCCAGCTGACTGGAAGACCTATTATGTATCACCAGTGCCCAAGTCAACCAGCCCACAATCCTTAAATCAGCTACGACCTAGTGCAATCACCCCAATGCCCAGCCTAATCTGTGAAAGTTTTGTGTTCGACTGGGCAGGAGTCGTAGAGCCTCAGCAATTTGGCAATATGAAAACTTCCTCCACCACTCACTGTCTTGTCAGCTTTCTCGATTACATATACCGCCATCTCGAGAAACGAAAAACGTCTGTAGCTGTCGCCTTCATTGATTTCACTAAAGCATTCGACTTAGTGGACCACAATATAATCATCAACAAAGCTATTGACCTCGGGCTTCGGAGAAGTCTTATACCATGGCTTACAGACTTCCTCAGTGACCGACGCCAAGCTGTACGGTTCCGAGGGGCTGTCTCCACCTTTCAGTCACTCACCTGTGGCGTCCCCCAAGGCACCAAGATGGGACCACTCTGCTTCCTTATGCTCATCAATGATGCCCTAAGAGAAACCCCTGCTCGCTGGAAATATGTCGACGACTCCACCATTGGGATCAGCGTCAACAATTTTGCTCTCGACAATACCGCCCTTCAGGATTTATTGAACAGTCTCCAAAACTGGGCCACCAACAACCATGTCACCATCAACCATACAAAGACCATGGTTATGCACATCAACCTCTCCTCCGACATTGTCCCACCCCCTTCCATTACTTTAGGTCCAAACACACTCCAGGTTGTAGATTCCACGAAGCTCCTCGGCGTCACCACAGACAGCAAACTAAATTGGAAACCACACCTCAGTGAAGTTGTCAAATCCTCCAGTTTCTGTCTCCACCTCCTCCGCCGACTCAAGTCCCTCGGAGTTCCTGCACCCGAGCTCCTCAGTGTTTACATAACATTCATACTTCTCAAGCTCACCTATGCCTCCCCTACCTGGTCTTCCTCCCTAAACGCCACACAACGTAAACACCTAGGAAAAGTGCAAAAGAGGGCAGGCAAGATTATTCTCTCCCCTTCCTACTCCTATATCAAGAAGAGCTCAACACACTGACCCTTTCGACTCTCACTGACCATCACCACGACCTCATCTGCAAATTTGGTAAGAAGCTTCTACACCATCCTCGACACCGGCTCCTACTACCACCTGAGATCCCTAGCCCGAGAATTGTTGCTCGACACCACAACCTCATCCAGCCCATACGTGCACGAACTGATCTCTATAAGAACAGCCCAGTCCCAACCATTGTAAAAATTATCAATAACTTGTAATAAACCAGTGTATTCACTCCCAGTAAATACTACTTCTTGCACTGTCACTATGTTGAAATGCACTGTAGTTTGAGCTTTTCCCCATCTAGTTATTATATATCTTATTTGTATCACTTATATTACTTGTATATTATTTGTAATTCGAAACCCATTCCCTAAATATGTAACTGCATATTTTCAGCCTTCTGGCTGCCAAGCTCTTTCAATAAACCGTTAATTATTTTTATTATTATTATTTATTATTACATAGATATACCACATTGGTGGAGACAGAAACAACACAGAAATAAAATAAAGTATAAGTAACAGGTGAAGGGTGTCACTCAAAAGAAAGTGAACTGAATGACAAGAGGACTGGACTGAACTCGGTCTGCTGGTGGGGTACTATATATAGGGTCGGCTCCCGCCAGTGCAACATGCCTGTGAAACATGGGTCGTTTAACGATGCAGATGGTCGTTATAGAAACAAAGAATGCTTGTTACAATACCATAAGGAAAAAGACAACACGAAGTTCTCAAGCTCTTTCGTGTAATTCACATCTTCAGGGGTGCAGACTAAGGAGAAGTACAAAACAAGGTATATATATATATATATATATATATATATATATATATATATAATATATATATATATATATATATATATATATATATATATATATATATATACAGAGGAGGGTGAGATTAAGTCCACAATCGTCAGGTATTAGGTAATGATCCTACTAACCTTCAAAAAGCACCGCAGCAGTCGGTAGTCAGGTCAGAGGGTAAGCTGACCCAACCTTCTCATCTGGTTACAAATCTTCTTAATTACGAAATTATCCAGTTTGTACATATCATTACTCAAATTCATGTTGACGGATTTGGTATGTTTAATGAGACTAGATTCTATAATGTTCCTTCTGTCAATTGAATTACAAGGTAATATTGAGGAGGCATTATCCCAGACAATGCAATGCTTATTATCCCTCAAATGAACAAACAGAGCATGGATTCCTGGCCTGTCCTAACACTATATTTATGTTGTTTAAGTCTAGTTACAAGATCTTTACCTGTCTGGCTTAAGTAAAACATATTACATTCCTTGCAAGGGACTTTATAAATGCAGCCACCTGTATTGTTGGGGGAGTTCTTGATTAACATTTGTTCAACAGTGCATGAGTTCTTAAATGCCACATTGACGTTCCCGGTTTTTAGTTGTAAAGGAATTTGGGAGAAATTTTTGTGAAATGGTAATACTAAGAGATTCTTTTGGTCATGGGTGGGCTTGGGATCGGTTCTATAGATAGATTTCTTAGTAATGTTAAGGCATTTGTCTATGGAAGATCTAGGGTACTTAAGTTTCAAGTTAATATTATAGATATATTTATTCCTCATCAATGAATTCCGGGTTGCAAATTTTCAAAGCACGTAAAAACATTGATGAAAATACTGACTGTTTGACTATTGTGGTGGGCAGAATAATAATGAATGTATGAACACACATTAGTAGGTTCCTATAAATACTGAATTTAAAGGTGTTACCTATTCTGTGGATCAGACAGTCTAGGAAAGGCAATTTACAGTCATGTTCTAATTCCACAGTGAATTTGATCGATGGGGCTTAGTTATTAAGTTGTGGCAGGAAAGCTTTTAGGTCCTCATTACATGGCCAGAGACATAATACATCATCAACATATCTAAACCAGACTGCTGAAGGTGGTAAAATATTACTTAATAGTTTCTTTTCAAAGAATTCCATATATAGGTTGCTTAATACAGGTGAGAGTGGATTACCCATTGCCATACCAAATTTTTTTGAGCATAATATTCTCCATTGAATTCAAATTTACAATCCTTAATACATAGTTTGATGAGTTCGATGAAGTTGCGTCTTTCGAGATGGGTAATGAAATATTATCCAGGGAATCTATGAGGAACTCCAGTAAATCATCAACTGGGACCTTTGTAAAGAGTGATGTTACATCAAAACTGACCAGTTTAAAATCATAATTAATGTGTAAGTTATTGAGTTTATCAACCAGATCCATATTATTCTTAATATTAGAGTTAGAAATGTTGCCAACTAGGGGATTTAGTGAAGAAACTAACCATTTAGATAATTTATAAGCGATTGACCCAACTGAGCTAATGATGGGTCTTGCTGGGTTATTAGGCTTGTGGGTCTTGATTACACCGTACATGTATGGCAGTGGAGGGGACGTTGAAGTAAGATGTTTAATGAGAGTAGCTTTACTTCTCAATAGAGACTTTAGTTTTTTGTTGAACTGGGTGTTAACAGTGTTGAGAGGATTATTTATGAGCTTAGAATATTTTGCAACATCACATAAAAGGTCATTCATTTTGGATATATAATCATCTTTGTTTAAATTCACTACTGTGTTCACTTTATTTGCTTTAGTGACATGTAGATCCTCATTTTTCTTAAGGGCTTGGATTGCTTTGGTGAATCTTTCTACCTGGATCACGCGCACCCACACACACACACACACACACATATATATATATATATATATATATATATATATATATATATATATATATATATATATATGCAAGTAAATCACTGTAGGTGCGCGTGATCTAGGTATATGCTGATAACCACAAGGAAAGAAGAAAACACGAAGTTCCCAAGAGCTTTCGTGTAATTCACATCTTCAGGGGTGAGTTCAGACTAGTCTGTACTCACCCCTGAAGATGTGAATTACACGAAAGCGCTTGGGAACTTCGTGTTTTCTTCTTTCCTTGTGGTTATCAGCATATATATATATATATATATATATATATATATATATATATATATATATATATATATATATATATATATATATATATATATATATATATATATGCAAGTAAATCACTGTAGGTGCGCGTGATCTAGGTATATGCTGATAACCACCAGGAAAGAACAAAACACGAAGTTCCCAAGCGCTTTCGTGTAATTCACATCTTCAGGGGTGAGTACAGACTAGGGAACGCTTACCGGCTAGGCCACAAGGACACTAAAAGCAGTTCTAGACTCTGTTATATTTCACACAAAGCCTGTTCATCGAGCTGATGGCGCCGTGTACCTCATTGGGAAACTGCCCGTGCCTCGTATGTGGTGTCAGTAGCATTTTACCGAATGCTACTGACACCACATAAGAGGCACGGGCAGTTTCCCATTGAGGTTCACGGCGCCATCAGCTCGATGAACAGGCTTTGTGTGAAATATAACAGAGTCTAGAACTGCTTTTAGTGTCCTTGTGGCCTAGCCGGTAAGCGTTCCCTAGTCACACCCAGTAGGTCGAGGGTTCGATTCCTTGCTGGTGAGGTCGTTGATTATATGTTCAAAGTCCGCGTGTTATATGGACTAAAAATGAAGTATATATATGTACCTCGCGTTTCATACCAGCTGGATTCGGTAAAATGCTACTGACACCACATAAGAGGGACGGGCAGTTTCCCATTGAGGTTCACGGCGCCATCAGCTCGATGAACAGGCTTTGTGTGAAATATAACAGAGTCTAGAACTGCTTTTAGTGTCCTTGTGGCCTAGCCGGTAAGCGTTCCCTAGTCACACCCAGTAGGTCGAGGGTTCGATTCCTTGCTGGTGAGGTCGTTGATTATATGTTCAAAGTCCGCGTGTTATATGGACTAAAAATGAAGTATATATATGTACCTCGCGTTTCATACCAGCTGGATTCGGTAAAATGCTACTGACACCACATAAGAGGGACGGGCAGTTTCCCATTGAGGTTCACGGCGCCATCAGCTCGATGAACAGGCTTTGTGTGAAATATAACAGAGTCTAGAACTGCTTTTAGTGTCCTTGTGGCCTAGCCGGTAAGCGTTCCCTAGTCACACCCAGTAGGTCGAGGGTTCGATTCCTTGCTGGTGAGGTCGTTGATTATATATATATATATATATATATATATATATATATATCCGGCTTCGATACACGAGGTTCCATTATATATGGAACCTCGTGTTTCGATGCCGGATTTGGAAAAACGTTACTCTGATCACTTACGAGGCACGGGTAGTCCCCTATTGGAGGTTCACGGCGCCATAAGCTCGTTTAACAGGCATTATGTGAAATATAACAATGTCTAGGACTGCTTTTAGTGTCCTAGTGGTCTAGAGGTAACGTTCCCCGGTCACACACTTAAGATCGTGGGTTCGAGTCCTGGCTGGATGGGGTTGTTGATTACATGTAGAAGTCTGAGCGCTTTATGGGCTAATGAAATATATATATATATATATATATATATATATATATATATATATATATGTATATATGTAACCGGTCGGAATTGAATGGACTTTTTTTTCTCATTTGACTTGGGGTTTATTAAAGATTATAAGATGGTAATGGCAGTGAAAGCGCCCCTTGAGAACAAATCCCGAACCAGCACAAGAACGCTTAAATCTACTAAACAAAATGAATTGTCCGTGACCCGTGGAAGGATAGCGTCTGTGACTGGGATGAATGAGACACACTGTAAAATTTAGACACTTATATTCCCTCCAACACTACAAACCCAATCATATAATGGTACACCAATATGCTCACCTGTTAACTTGAACTTAAAACACTACTCTGGGGAATAAAAGTTATACATGATATAGAAATTATTAGAAACTCAGGCAACAATAAATTTGAAGTATTAAGAAATGTTGCTTGCACACATGAAACAGGCCTTAAGGGCTTTCACAAAATAATATTAGTCACTTAGGAAATGGTATTAAAAAATAAGAACTTAAATACTCTACAATGAATAGGCCTTAAGGGCTTTCAACAAAATTATATCACCCCAACAGATGCACTCTTCCTAACCTAACTTAAACACTACTCTGGGGAACAAAGGTTATACCTGAGATCAGAATTATGAAGAAAAATTAGATGCATTAAAATAATCAAATCACAGTATCACTTTGGCTCCACTTAATGACACAAACATTCAAAAAGACACTACTATCAAAATTATTTAAGAAATATTAAACTACACACGTCAAGATAATATCAGTAACTGAGAAATGGTATTAATTACACCCAAATATATTCACTATTATTAACATGTTACTGGGTCCACCAATACTCGTGAACCATGCTCCACCCAACTCAACATACACCCGTAATAAGGGAGATAAAATGTTCCTCTAGGTATCTCCTAGAGTCCTAGACTCATGGTCTCAGTGTGTGACCATTAATTTACTCAGATAGCCTCAGTGTACTCCCAGTGCGTCCATAAGCGGAAGGGAGTGAGCCAATCAGACCTTGTACAGTTGAGAGAAGCTTTAGCTTCCCGTTAGCAAGAGGGTTTCACTAAGCTGCTCGAGACATGTGGTGTTGTGAGCCGAGGGAGAGGAGAGCTGCTGACCCAACGATCGTCCCGTCGTCAGCTGGGCACCCAGACGGCTAGATTCCCTCAAGAGATCCTTTGATACCCCGCTAAACAGTGACAGGCCTACACTGATCGGTCCAATGGCGACAATCGCCACCCTCAATCATCAACGGCAGTCTCAAACGGCAGCCAATCTCTCGCAGTCAAACTCCGGTCAACTCCCGTCAAGTGGGTTCTGACGGAAACCCTGACATGAACTCACTGTTAGCTCTAGTTTACTTGACCACTGCCCTATCTAACCCTGTCTGAGATCGAATGAGACTTACTTGTTATACTGCAATAGCGCAGCACAGGTGACTAGGCCACGTGACTATTTCTGTGACGGACGCGCAGGGACGTCTTGTTTGCCTGACTGCTCCCCTTGACTGAGGATCAGCCAGCGTCGCGTCTCCTCTCAAGGCGTTAGCTTAGGCCTACGTGACATATTTTCCGCCTAACTAATAAATCCTTGGGACACCCGTAACATTATTCAGACTGATAAACGATCTATAATAATTTCAAATTCAATAATAGTCCCTTAACTTCATGAATCGCATCATTATTAATTCGGCAAATTACATTTAATATCACTTAGGCCTAGTTCCATAACCTCTCGCTATGGGCGAGGAGTGCTCTCTTCCCTCAGACGACTTTGAACGCTCAGTATCGCTAATGGCGGGGCATTTGAAATTTCTGAATATATATATATATATATATATATATATATATATATATATATATATATATATATATATATATATATTCCATTAGCCCACTGAAGCACGCGGACTTCTACATATAATCAACACCTCACCCCGCCAGGATTCGAACCCACGGCCCATGACTGTGATTGGGGAACGCTACCTCTAGACCACCAGGACACTAAAAGCAGTCCTAGACTCTGTTATATTTCATACAAAGCCAGTTCAACGAGCTTATGGCGCCGTGAACCTCTAATGGGGACTACCCGCATCACTTAGGTGGTCAGAGTAACGTTTTACGAAATCCGGCTTCGAAACA
Organism: Homarus gammarus; assembly: GCA_958450375.1. Taxonomy (NCBI): domain Eukaryota; kingdom Metazoa; phylum Arthropoda; class Malacostraca; order Decapoda; family Nephropidae; genus Homarus; species Homarus gammarus. The sequence goes on along the minus strand of CAUDMG010000438.1, from coordinate 379,848 downwards.
CGAGGATCCATATATATTTCATTAGCCCAATAAAGCACGCGGACTTCTACATATAATAAACATCTCACCCCGCCAGGATTCGAACCAACAGCTCACGACTGTGACCGGGAAACGCTACCTCTAGACCATCAGGACACTACACTAACCTTAAGCTAAAATGCTGGTCCACCCACTTTTGTCAAAAAACACCAGCATCTTTTTAGTTAACTGTACATCTCCACCACTAGCGTGGGGGTGGATGCTCGGTAAGTAACTGTAGGGTTTCTTAAGAGTGGTTGGTGGTTAGCATTTTGGCAACCTTCTCTGCTGTGTTAGGGGGTTGTATGTTTCTCATAGCTAATTGTGTTCCAGGGCACTCTATGAGGTAGTGCTGCAGTGAGTTTTCTGCTCCGCTGTCGCAGGTCTTGCACATGCGCTGCTCTGCTGGTACTTGTACAATGATTTCCCATGTGCATGGGTATCCCAGTTTCAGTCGGTGGAAGATGGCTTCTTCCCTTCTTGTTATATCCTTCATGAGTTGTGGTCTCTCATAATTCGTGACCAGATAGTACCACCTGGCGGATCGTGATACTGATGTTAATCTTCTATGTTTGTCTATTTTCCACTAGGCAGTTCGTGTTATTGTGGTCTTCTTTATCTGCTCCTGACTGGGCGGGATGTTCATCTCAATGTTTCGCTGTCCTAACGGAGCCTTGGCAGCAGCATCAGCTCGTTCATTCCCTGGGATTCTGATATGACTGGGCACCCAGTTAATGATAACTTGCCGATCTTGTAGTTTTAAACCTTGCAGTAGTCCAATAACGGATGTTATGAGATGAATGTTGTCTCTAGGCTCTCTGCATTGTAGTGCTTCAATAGCACATCGTGGGGCAGTGTGTATTACAACGCCTTGTTGACTGTTTATGGAAGCGTGTCTTAGTGCTCCAAGTATGGCAGTTAGCTCAACTTGCAAAGTAGAGCATCCAACTGAGGTTCTCCAAAGGGACGTGTTACCTCCTTCTATGGTAAAGGCTGCTCCTACCTTCGTACTAGTGGGCTCTACGGAACCGTCTGTGTAATACACTGTATTATTGTGTGGTGTTAGAGCCTTCGTGTTTCTCTCTGCTGCCTGTCGGAGCTCATGTGGGTAACAGTCAGCCTTTCTTGTCCCAGTGTGTAGAATGTTGAAGACTGCTGGCAGGGACTCCCACGGTGCTGTAGTCTGGACTCATTGTATCAGGTCCTTTGCTGAGGATTGTGTCTTTCAATTCCAGTCGATTTACAGCGTCAGCTGCGCACAATAGCCATGTTTTCTTGTTAAAGACATTTCTGTTAAGGTTCAGTGCTCGTAAGAGTCCATTCTTGATGTCACTTTCCCGAGCCCTGGTAATCAGTTTTGTTGCAAAGCACGCTGTTAATCGTTCCGTCCTTGTTTAAAGAGGTGTGGGACCTGTCTCCATGTGTAAATTTTAAATTTTGTACACATAGGTGCCTTGACAATGACTCTCATAGCGTTATTCTGGGCAACCTCCAATTTCTCCCACTGCCACTCAGAAGTGTGTTAAGAGCCGGTGTCGCATAGTGTGTTAATGATCGAATGGCGCGTATATTTAGCGTTCTTTGGACTACATATCCCTAACCCACCTTGGGTCCTGTCATGGCTCTCATGATGTTGACTCTCTTGCCCATTCGGTCTCTTAGATAGTTTATCTTATTGTCATTTTTGAGGCCTTTGTCAATTCAGATGCCCGGGTATTTGTATACGTTGACCCATTTTAGGGCAATACCTTGTATTTACAGATGTGTCACCGGCTCATTGTGTCCAATCCTCATGGCTTTCGATTTTGGGATTGATATCTTGAGCCCGAGACTCATACATTCTTCACTGAAGAGGTCTAGTGCTCTTTGGACTTTGCTTATCTGGTTTCTGCCTTTTACTATCAGTGCTAAGTCGTCAGCATAGCATAGCAGTTTGGTACCCTCTTGAAAGGGGAGCCGACACAAGTTTTCCTTGAGGATGTTGAAGAGAGTTGGACTAAGAACTCCTCCTTGTGGTGTGCCATTTTCCAGTCTGTGGTGATCTGAGACTTGTCCTTGACAGGTAACTCTTGCTGTTCTGTTTTGGAGACAGTCAGCAATCCACCCAGTAGGCATCCCATGACGCCTTTCCGGGCCAGAGCGGTTACAATGGCCTGTGCATTTGCCAGCTCAAATGCTTTCTATAGACCAAGGAATACTACGATTGCCTTATTTTGACCAATCGATCCCAGGAGAGTGGCCAAACTGTGTTCAGTGCTGACACCTTTTGTGAATCCAAATATATTGTGGTGAAGTGGTCCAATTTTCCAGAGGAGTCGTGTAAGGACAATCCTTTCGGTGGTTTTGCCGATGCATGCTGTTAGTGATATTGGTCTGAAATTCTGGGGATCATTGGGTTTAGGAATAGGAACAATGATTGTTCTTTTCCAAGCTGGCAGGAGTTTGCCTGCTGACCATGATGCGTTGATAACTGTTAGGAGAGCAAGTTCACCAGCAAGTCCTGCATTGCTGATCAATGAATAGGTTATGCCACCACTGCCAGGGTCGGTGTCTTTGCTTGTTTTCCTGGCCCTTCTGATTCCTTCTATAGTAAACAGACAGTCTGCAGTGTCAGTTTGTTCAATTGCATGTCTGACTACTACTTCTCTCTCCAGTTGTACTTGCTGTAGATGAAGTCTTATTTCAGGAGGTAGTTGAGCTGATGACGAGCGTTCTGCAAAGTGCTCTGCCAAGCGATTTGCTTCCTGTAGTTGCTGGGGGTGGGCTGGAGCTCTGGGAAGTTTTCCTGTTGCTATCCTGAGTTTTCTCCAGAGTTCACTCAGGCTGGTGTGTGCATTAAAGGTTGCACACCACTCGAGCCATTTGTCTTCCCTAATTTTCTGAGTAATTTGACGAGCATGTTGGACAGCAGCTCTCAAGAGTTTCACTCCCTCAGGGGAAGGGTATTGTCGGAGATGTCTTTTGAATGTGTTGATTCTGTGATTCTGTTCTCTGACCTCGTCATTGTAGAACCAGTAGTCTTTGTGGTGTCTATTTGTAGGGTTTGTTTTGGGAATTGCTTCCTCTGCTGCGTGTTGTATGGCACCAGCAAGGTCCTGGTTTAGTTGGTCAATATCTTCTGCTGGTTGATATAAATTCCAATTTGCTTTCTTGGTATTCCATCTGGGTGGCGGACGTGGGGGAGGAGGGAGTAGCTCCATCCTCAAAGTAGTTGCCGTTCATCATCTACCTCCCACTAAGCTACTGGAACGAGCTCAGTGAAGATGAATATGAGGTCCAATGTTCCTCCCAGTATGTGTGTTGGTTCCCCAGTTTTAATGAGTGTTATTTCTGGAATATCTGTCAGTCAGCAGTTCCACTAGGTGGTGACCATCCTGGTTCATTGTTGTGGTCGGATTGATCGTTGGATGGTGGGCATTGACCTTTCACAGCAAGGCTGTGAGCTTATATACACGTCCACCGGAAGTAAGCGTCGCTCTTGGCCGATCCCCTGCACAGTCCAGACAGCTAGGCTTGTCAGAGAAACTCGCCGAGGGATCGGCTGATCAGCGACTAACTGCAGTGGCAGTTGTAGGTGAGAGTATCCACTACAGGCTAAGAAACAGAGAATTTATTACACTGACGAACTACAGTCGGGGTATGGAGAGGAGGGTGAAAAACCAATATCACGTGGGGACTGCCTCCTCCAGTTTATTAGGTGTTTTGCCCAGATATGGACTCTCAAGTATGCATAATATAGTTCCTTTGCATTATTGTTATTAAGTATATGCCCTGATTGTGGTAGATTCACTTAACATAAGAACATAAGAACATAAGAATGGAGGAAACTGCAGCGGGCCTATTGGCCCATACTGGGCAGTCCCGTTTACACCCAACCCCTATTGCTCATATGAGCATCCAACCTATGTTTGAAGCAATTCAGCGTATTCGAGTTAATGATGATATTTGGTAACTTGTTCCATTCATCCACTACTCTGTTTCCAAACCAGTGTTTACCTATTTCACGCCTAAATCTAAATTTGTCCAATTTAAAACCATTGTTACGAGTTCGCTCCTGGTTGGATAATTTGAGTACCTTTGTAATGTCCCCTTTGTTTAGCCCTGACTTCCATTTATACACCTCTATCAGGTCGCCCCTCGCTCTACGTCTCTCAAGGGAGTGCAAATTAAGATGCTTTAACCTGTCTCTATACTCAAGGTTCCTGATACCCGGGATTAGTCTTGTCATTCTCCTCTGAATTCTTTCCAAGGATTCTATATCCATTCTGTAATACGGTGACCAGAACTGGACTGCGTAATCCAGGTGTGGTCTCACAAGAGCAAGATACAGTTTTAGGATGACCTCGCTAGTCTTGTAACTAACACACCTTTGTATGAACCCAAGTACTTTATTAGCCTTGTTACGAGCAAAAACACATTGTTTACTTGGCTTAAGGTTCCTACTTATCATTACTCCTAAATCTCTCTCGCAGTCGGATTTCTCTATGGCATCGTTGTTCATCTGGTATCTGGTTCCCTGTTTACATTTCCTATACTGAGTACTTTACATTTGTCAATGTTGAATTTCATCTGCCATTTTTCAGACCATTCGAAAAATTTGTTTAGATCCTCCTGTAGTTTTGCCGAGTCCTCGTCAGATTTGATAACAAGTCCTATTTTAGTATCATCAGCAAATTTGCTTATGTTGCTGTCTATGCCGATATCTATGTCGTTTATGTATATAATAAACAATAATGGTCCAAGTACTGAGCCTTGGGGAACTCCACTTGTGACGTTGCTCCATTGGGACTTAGTGCCGTTAATGCTCACTCGCTGTTTCCTGTCCTGTAACCACGCCCTAATCCATTTAAGGATGTCACCTTTGATGCCATGAGCTTCTACCTTTCTAATTAGTCTTTCGTGGGGTACTCTGTCGAAGGCTTTGCTAAAGTCGAGATATACCACATCATAATTGTGCCCCTCGTCCACTGATTCGAAAACTGATGAAAAGAATGTTAATAGATTAGTTAGGCAAGAACGTCCGCTTGTGAAGCCATGCTGGGAATCATTGATCAATCTGTGCTTCTCCAGGTGATTTCGAATAGAGTTTGAAATGATTGCTTCCAGTAATTTGCCTACTATTGATGTTAGACTGATTGGGCGGTAGTTAGAGGATAGTGATCTATCCCCCTTCTTGAAGATCGGTATTACATTCGCTATCCTCCAGGATTCTGGTACTACACCTGTTTTTAAGGACATGTTAAACAACTTTGCTAAGGGCATACTAAGCTCTTCCTTACATTCCTTTAATACTCTGGCAAATATCTCATCGGGACCAGGTGACTTATTAGGCTTTAGTTTGTCTATTTGCTTACTAACATCGTTACTAGTCACTACTATCTCACTTAATTTGTTTTCTTCACTATCTCTGAATAGAGTCGGTGCCTCGGGTATCATGTTTAAATTTTCGGTGGTGAAAACTGTTGAAAAATATTTATTCAAATTATTGCTCATTTCTCCGTCGTTATCAGTGAGCTCGCCGGAGTCTGACCGTATTGGTCCAATCTTTTCTCGTGTTTTAGTTTGGTACATTTGGTAGAATCCTTTGGGGTTTGTCTTTGCCTCCCTTGCTATCCTTACCTCATTATTCCTCTTTGCTTTCCTTATCTCGGTTTTAACCCTACTCGCCAATACCCTATAATAGTCCCGGAGGTGAATTTCGCCACGATTTATCCTTCTACCTATAGCCTTCCTTTGGCCAATGATGTTCTTTAAATAATTATTTATCCATTTAGGGTCATTGTTGTTTGATCTGAGTTTTTTGTATGGTATGTTCTGCCTTTGTGCATTAAGTAACTCACTATTTAAATTGTCGTGGAACTCGGCAATCTCAGATCTCGTTATCAGGTCGGTGTCATCTGTCAGGTTCACGGCCAAGCGCGACACCCCCTCTCTCAGCTGCCTCTTTAAATTGTCAAAGTTTGCCCTTCTGAAATCTGGTACTTTAGTGGAATTTTCCTTACGTTTGCCCTGAAAATCTAACTGGAATCGAATTTCTTTGTGATCGTTGTTTGCAAGTTCGTTCCCTACCTCGACATTGCTAATGAGGTTTTCTCTGTTTGACAAAACTAAATCCAATATATTATTACCCCGTGTGGGTTCGGTTATATGTTGACTTAGGAAACAGTCCTGGATCGTCTCGAGAAAATCCTCTGATTCTGAGATTCCCGTAAGGTCGGTCCAATCTATTTGGCCAAGGTTAAAGTCGCCTACTATACAGACTTTGTTGTGTATGGAAGCCCTGCGCATTTCATCCCAGATAAGTCGCTCATTGACTCTGTCAAGATTGGGGGGTCTATATATTACTCCTGTGATTAATTTTTCCCGACCGTCGCTTAATTCTATCCAAATTGTTTCTGTATTCCTCTCAGTTTTTATTTCCTTATTTATTTCACACTTCAGATTATCCCTAACATAGATTGCTACTCCGCCTCCTTTCCTGGTCAGCCTATCAGTATGGAACAGTTTGTAACCCGCAATTTGGTATTCGACTGGTAATTCACGTGTGTCTAGGTTGATCCATGTTTCAGTGAATGCAATTATATCGATTTCTTCGGTACATACCAAGGCCCTAATATCATCCATTTTGTTTCTCATACTTCTACTGTTCGCGTAATATACATTTAAGTTAGTCGTGTTCTGAGTCCTTCCCTTACCGCGTTTAGTTTTAAACTCCCTGTCTAATTTAGTTATGTCATCATTCCTAACACTATTTCCCTGTAATCTTTCGCCTTGTTTACCCGCTCCCACTGCAGTCTCCTCCACCCCCGTGCCCCTATGTTCTCTCAGCAGTTTAAAGACTTCGATATCTTTTGAACTGCCCCCTCTAGAGCCCCAGCCAGGGTTGCTACTCCATCCCTAGACAGGTGCACCCCATCCCTAGCATAAAGGTCCCTTCTGCCATAGAAGTTGTCCCAGTTGTCAATGAATGGGACTGATATTGACTTGCAATATCTGTCAAGACGGTCGTTAACACCAACTGCCCTTGACAACCATTCACTGCCAACTCTCCTTCTAGGCAGGACACCGCATATGATAGGGATCCCTCCCTTAGTCCTAATACGATCTATGGCTGCCTTGAACTTATCAAGAAGCTCCTCGCTCCTACACCGGCCAATATCATTGCCTCCTGCACTGAGACAGATAATGGGTTTGTTCCCATTACCAGACAAGATATTGTCCATCCTGTCAACGAGATGTCAATGTTTCCTGTAATTGAGAGCTAGCGATGTCGACTTCAGTGAATATTTATTGTAACTTACGTTGACAAAATTGTGGATAATGCTAGCCTCTTTAATGAGTGTGGTGTGATTATGGTTTGCCTAAGGTTATGTAATGGTCAAAGTGTTAACATGTCAACTCAGGCTCTCATGAATGAATCATACAGATATCGAAAGTGATATTAGTTGATAAGATTACAGATATCTTCATTAAGTGGAATAGAGGTGAGCAGAGAAATTATGTGTGGAATATCTCCCAGCATCAACACTAGCATCTTAATTAAAAGTAAAACTTTACCTCTTAGTCTTGAGCAATATCAAGTCGGGGGGGGGGGGGGGGGGCAGTAGAGGGAGTGTAGTATTATTTGTGCTTATTTATTGTCTCCCATCATTCGGTCAGTAATATATGAATATATAATTAATCACACCAGTAACATAGGCACAGACTTAATAATTTCCAATACCACATTATTCTCTTTATTACGTATTAATAGTTTGTTTAATAAATACTGGGTTGTAGCTGGAGACGTTTTACCTTGCCCTTCTCCCTTCCCACCTTTCACTCCTACCCTCCTTGCACATCACCACTAGCCCGTCACCCTCCTCTCACACCGGCTCCCGGTCCCCCACTCCACGTCACGAGTGATGCTTCCGACGCGGGTTCATACTCCCGTGGTTCGCAACTCTCGGAGATGAGGATTGACAACAGGAAGCATTGACATCTGGTTAAGTGAATGTCCCACATCCAGTACATATACTTAATAACAATAATGTAAAGGAACTATATTATACATATTTGAGAGTCCATGTCTGGGTAAAACACCATATAAACTGGAGGAGTGAATGCTTTAGACGCGGGTTCATACTCTCGTGGATCACGACTCTCGGACATTAGCATTGACCACAGGAAACATTGACATTGGGGGGCAGATCTATTATTTTTATTATTATGATTATTATTCACCCTGCCAAAGTTGGCGTTACTTTCCCTCCCTCACTCCTTTTGTTCCTCCTCCTTCATACCCGTTTCTCCCTACATAGCCCCCTAACGTCCTCCTTCTCTTCTCCTCCCTTGCTCCTCCTTCCCTCCATCACTCCTTCCCTCCCTCCCTCATTCCTCCTCCATCCCTCCCTCACTCCTCCTCCATCCCTCCCTCACTCCTCCTCCATCCCTCCCTCAATCCTCCTCCATCCCTCCCTCACTCCTCCTACTTCCCTCACTTCTCCTCCTTCCCTCACCACTCCTCCTTCCCTCACCACTCCTCCTTCCCTCACCACTCTTCCTTTCCTTCCTTGTACCTCTCCTCCCCTCACATCCTCCTCCTCCGTCACTCATTCCTCCTCCTTTTCCTTCCCTCCCCCATTCCTCCATCTCCTTCCCTCCCTCCTCTTACTCCTTCCCTCACTCCTCCTTCCCTCACTCACACTCATTCTCCTTCCTTCTCTCACTCTTTCCTTCCCCCACTTTTCCTGCTTCTCTCCCTCACCCCTCTCCATCCTTCCCTCCCTCCCCCTCCTCCTTCCCATCCTCAAACCCCCCTCTTCCTCCCCCCCCCTTCCTTCAAACCTTTTATCGTGTTAAACAGGTGCGTCTGGAGGAGCTGACTTTTGGTTTTATAGACGATTTTTATTTATTAGTTGAGGCAGGTGTGACGCCCCCACCTGCCCAGAATAGTTCGCAAGCTGCTTATTGAGAGCTTTGGGGAGGAGAGGGGAGGAGGGAGAGGAGGAGAAGGGAAAGCGTGAGGAGAGAGATGGGTGGAAGGGGGGAGAGGAGGAAGATCAGGGAGAAAAAGATGGAGAGAGGGAGATTGGGAGGGAAGAGGAGGGGGAGGAAGACAAGGGAGAGAGTGAGATATAGAAGAAGAGAGGGATGGGTGAAGAAAGGAAGGAGAAGAGGGGAGAGAGATAGGAGGAAGAGGGAGGGAGAAACAGGAGAGGGGAGAGAAGGAGAAGGAGAGGAGAGAGAAAAGGAGAGGGACTAAGAGAGAGATTTTATTGTGAGGAAGGGATGATAAGGGGGAGAATAAAGTTGATGCGAGAAGTGGAAGATATAGATAATGCTGGTGTATGGAGGAAGGAAGGTGAACGGTGAAAATAATAGATCTCATATCCCGTGTAGGTCATTGTGGATACTGTACACTGTATAATAAGTCTTTTAGTACACAAGGAGGCAGCATGGCCGACACTGCACTTAACTGCCTTAACTTCCTTAACCGTCGTTAGGTATCCCTTTATAACCAGTGACCTTACTGGACAGTAATAGAACTGTGTTTCCACTCGGCCTCCGGGTAACTACGTTAAGTGATCTATAGTTTGTGAAGGTCGTTCATCGTCTCTCTCAAAGTAAAGACGGACCCGCTATAGTGCTACTGTACTATGTTTACTTGGGACAAACAACATATGAAGTTGTTCTTTACACTACTTGTAAATATTAACTAATTCCAATATTATATATTAATTTTATTGGAATTACTTAATTTTACCGCCACACCACCCCGTTAAGTACTGTACTGCGGTGTCCCTCAGGACTTATTTAGTTTAAAACTCGGGTTGAAACACGACGACCCTCTTCAAGGGAAGATATTGTTTAATAATACGGACAGTGTTTCATGCCAGTAGTGAAAATAATTATAATAATTATGATGATGTTCGCCAGACGAACATTGGCTTGCGCCCACAGATGCTTCAGGAAAAAGTCGGGCAGTGTTGAACAAAATGACCGAGGATGACGAAGAAAATATGGTCCTGTACCATGTTATTTATTTTCTTCTGGTGAAAATATTACTTTGTGGCCCTCGCTGTTAATGGTCCCCCTCCCTCTCTCCCCAAAAATTGACGACGAACTCTGGGTAAAACCAAGAGGACAGTGAGGCCATCTTTTTCACCTGGCGACCACCACCACCACTACTATCACCACCACTACCATCACCACTACCACTACTACTACTTTTTTTTTTTTTTAACGTGGCCTCCAGCCTCCCCCAATAGCCACACCTTCGCCACCATTTATTTACCTTAATATTAAATATCCTAATACATAAGAAGCTATCCTATCTGTGATAAATTAGTTGAGCCGCAGATCTATGCGGCATTCAGTGACTGGAGCCTCATAGTCAATATCTGCAGCAGTTGTCGGAGTAGGGGCAGAAGCTCTCGTTCCCCTGAGGCAGAGCAAAGCCGACCGAAGGAGAGAGAAGGACAGTCGACATCTCATCCAGACTGTAACATAACTTCTGGGCTGCTGCTTCTGTTTGGAGATCAACTCCGCGAGTCTGGAGTAGAAACATCTTGCACTTGGGCCCATCCCACCGGAGGTTGTGAACACTAGAGGAGTGAAGCTGCCTTGATCAACGTTTTGAATTCTCTCCCCATATGCCCTTCTCTTGCCGTTCTCGTTCCTCCTGTGTGCAGCATCGAGAGCTATGTTTCGGTGACATGCGGTCATGGGATCAAAAATCCTGATGTCGAAGAAGGCTCACTGTCCCCACCTCCAGAATCCTCGAGCACTGACGTCAGCACGGGCTTCGTTGGATGTGTTTGAAGTCCTTTGTTAGAAATTCTCACCGTCCAATGGAAGGAGGGTCGGTTCTATCCTGACACCACGACAGATTTCTTTCAACATATTTGCTGAGAGATCCCTTACTTCATCATGCCTCATGCATATGAAGCCCCCTTTCTTGCACAGCATGGCGTGATCGACGTCATAGGAGGAGCCACTCACGCATTAGGAAGGCAAACCTTCTACTGGCCTACCCTACTTTAGAGCATTGGCATCTGTAAATTATTGCTAATTGACACTGAAACCATTTGCCCGATCAATAACGTAGTTAACCAGTTCGAGGTACCCACCTCCTGCCCTATAGCTACTTTTTTTTTCAAATTCTCTGGTACTTGCAGCAACATTTGCTGCAACTTATCACTTTGGCCGTGCTGTCGTTCTGTCGTAATGGACCTTCGAATCTTGTTTACTTCACTGGTATCCACCTCCCCTGTTGCGTTCTGAGCTATTATGTGGTCCGTGAGGGCTGCCGTGAGCTTAACTGAGTTTTGATGTTCGGTGGCAGCAATCTCCTCTGGATTGGTCAATCCCATTCCTCCCAGTCTCGGTGGTAGTGCAAGGAGTGATCTTTCTGCTGGGGTTAAGTGAGGGTGTTTCACTAATTTGGGAATGAAATTGATGCTGATAGCTTCTTCCAGAGGGTGGAGAAGGGGTCTGATATCAGGGATAGTGCACATCATGTAGTTCCAGCGATGCTTGACTCCATGGGTGAATGCCGCAAAACCCGCATGTGGCTCTGTTTTAGCAATCTCAGACAGAGCTTGGATTTCACTAACCCACTCATTCACCTTTCCCGCTACGTACTTGGTCTTGAAGTCCGCAGTGCCAATTACTGGGCCTAGATGTCTTTGGCCGTCCTTAGTTATTTTGACCTCACTTCAGCCAAAAACCTCCAATGCCCGTTCGTAATGTTCTGGCTTCACGATGAGGAAGGACTTGCTGGCGTTTGGGTGGTACCCTATTTGTGGACCTCGCAATGTTACCAAGTCCCACCACTTTTTGATGCCCTCCACTTTTCCTGCTCCTGTAAGGTCATCAGCATATGCCACTTGTTTGACACCCGTTGTTTCAAATTTTATTTCTCGTTGGAGCACTGACAGGCCAATTGCATACATTGCCATTGCAACAGGGTCCCCCTGTGTTGTTCCCTCGGTTGACTGTAAGATGGTATCACCCCTTAGAGCCTTGTTTTTTACTATATAGAGGTCTGATGGATTCCTATACGAATTTTCAACATACATTGCAAAGCTTGGACACTTGATCTTGATGTTGTGCAGCGCGGTCGTGCGGTTAAGTATGTTGAATGCGTTTGAAGCGTCCACCAGGAGAACAGCCTCACAATCGCGCTGCTCAAATATCGTTCTCATGGCGTAAATGGCAGCTTCTCCTCCAGCCTGGTGGTCAGCACAAACTTGCAGGTTCCCTGCTGCTGCCCTGACATCATCCTTTACCACCTCTATTATGCATTTTCCGATGATCCGCCTCAGCACTTCCCCCCACCCCTATAGGCCTACATCCTGGATTCTTATCCAGGGGAATGAGGCGGCAGGCCGTCAGAGCATGGAGGTGTTGGCAGCACGAGAATGCCAGCTTTCTTGCAAGGACGGCAATGGCAGTGCAGAGATCACTTTCTACGAGGCTAAACTTGTTAGTGCTGAGGATGACTCTCCAACCGTTTGCATCCAGACCTGAAGGGCCGGCACCTCCCTGAGTCTTCAGTGCCTTTTTCCACACCATCCCTCCTCTTATTTTCTCGAACAGGACAGCATTTGGTGGGATATAGTCACCCTGGAACCTGATGCCTTCGTCTTCACTTGCAGGGGGATGTTCTTCTTTCAGTTGCTTTAATTTCTCTCTGTTTATTGACAGAACCCCACCGGAGGATTCCTCTGTGAGAGATCTTACCGCCAAAAATACATTTCCCACACGCATTTTGTTTCCAAACTTTCTTGCAACGTCATCGGTGTTTTGCTTTCCGTCTCCTATAAATTTTAGTCTCTCCTGCAGTGTTCTTGCTTCACATCAAGGGCCTCATTATGCCACATTGTCAATCTTCTCTTCATTGCTGCCGCATTTATTTTGTGCTTAGTCTTTGTGCGTGTCTTCTGACAGAATAGATGTGGTATTTGAAGAGCAAAAGGGGCAAGGAAGCAGTCCTGATTGTACTCGGTTATGAGGCGAATCATCTCCTGAATCATTTTTTTGGTGGCCGCACACGTGGGTGGTTGAAACAGGTTAGCTGGAGACCACCTGACAATTTCTGAGTAAGTTTCTTTAACCCCTTATGTCTGCATTTTCCATCGACATGCCATTCCACTGTGGTGGCTGTCTCTCATTCAACTCGTGGACATCTGCTACTATTGGTGCAGCATTTATTAATACTACATTTTCGGGTTGAGTAGACTCACTGCTATCATTTAGGATATCATCGGGCGGTTGGGTCCCGGCGATATCCACTGTGGCCTCCTGTGTCGGCTCCCTGCCATGTGGGTTCCGACAATTGTTTCCCTTTCTGCAAACCACACATGGTCGGTTGTTTCTCGCACAATCACAGCAAGTGCAATTTTGGTCTGGCTACCACAAACGGAACAATGTCTGTTACCCGGCATAGTGTTCCGCACCTTGGGCGACAGTTACGTCCGCCTCCGACAACTGCTTTGGTCCCATACAGAACAAGAAATTAGTTCTTATGAGTAAAGGGCGGAGAGGTGACAGGCTGGACTGCTGTGTCCGGGTAGTAGGGGCATACGTGGGCGCGTGGGTGTGTAGGCCACCCCCCCCCCCCCCCCCGTGGGTGACATCCACACATCAGAATGATACACTGGGAGCAAGAATTGTCACACCTAACACTTGTTTATATATCCTTGGCAGAAATAACCACTATTTCTATGGTCGGCCGTCACTACATGAAGTGACCGTTACTTGGAGAGGCGACCCCAAGCATAGAACACTTGGCCCCATAGGGGCGAGTCTCGATGCCACCCCTGCCAAAGTAGGCCTATCGACACTGGCATTGGCACCTGCACCAGCCGTCCCACCAAACACTCACAACTCGCTTGGTGTTCGCCGATGAACACACGGAATATTTGCGATTAATGCCGTAAGGGATGACATCGAATATTCACCGACACACTGTGATATTCCCGCTCCCACACTCCTAATATGTCCTCCAATAACACGTTAGATCAGGGAGGACACTCCACCACACCCACGTCGCGCTGGCCTACTACCACCACCACCACCACCACTACAACCACTACCACCACTACAACCAACACCACTACTACCACCACCACCACCACTACCAAGATGTTGTGACCACTACCAAGATGCTGTGACCACTACCAAGATGTTGTAACCGCTAGATTAAGGTTAGGATATAAGTACCTTTGGCAGTATGTTCCTAAAGCAGATGCAAACAAAACTAAATGTAAAGTGTGTGGCCATACATATGGCCACACACTTGAACACTACGTCCTCGACTGTGTGAAGATAGAACCTTTTAGGGACAGGTCCAAGCACACTGTGTGTGAAATGGCACAACACTTCATCTCTAATGGCAAGATAGCCGACATATTAAGATTGTATCCACTTTTTTGCACTTAGTAACTATATCAGTTCTCATGTACAGAACCAAATACGCAATGTGCTTGAATACCTCCCACGTAAATGTGAATAACAAAGTGTGAGGCCAGACATACTGCCTCACACGCCTGTTCTCACGCATTTGTGAATAAGTTACCCTTTATGTATAGAACTAAACAAATAATGTAAATGAAATACTGTGTAACTTTCAGTGCCATAATATCCTGACAACCGGGGTTAATTATTATGACCCTTTGTAAACCCAACTCTGTAATCCTTTTGCGCTACCGCTCACAGGATGAGTGTGGGGTGCACAATAAAGTAGCCGCTGCAAGCGGCAAAATCAAAATCAAATCACTACCACCACCACCACCACCACTACTACAACCACCACCACCACTACTACCACCACTACCACCACTAC
>CAUDMG010000438.1:217500-360000 GCA_958450375.1 Homarus gammarus | reverse complement strand
TAAACAGTAGAGATATACAGATTAGCATATATATATATATATATATATATATATATATATATATATTATATATATATATATATATATATATATATATATATATATATAATGCAGGTATAACTGACACTCATTACATTTTACACAATATCTGCACTTAATAAATTATTCTACTGGTAACTTGTAAAATAGTCTCTAGTTTTCCTTCTTATTTGCATCCAGATTCGTGCTAGACCCGGCCTAGGTTCCTTTTAAACGGTGTTTAATTGTCGCCTCACGTTCACCTAAAGAAAGTTTAGAATTAGCGAGAGGCGGTCAGGCACATTGCCAGGCTTGTAACGCCAGCCTGACACACCTGTCTCACCTGTACCACTTTCTGCCTCACTTGTACCATTTCTGCCTCATCTGTACCACTTTCTGCCTCACCTGTACCAATTTCTGCCTCATATACTGAACTCCTTTACCTGATAATACCCTTAAGGACCTTGTTGTCCGCCACTGTCTCAGGTGGGGTCAGGATCCGTGTGTGTAAAAATTAACACTGGGGAGTAGGTCACTTAATTAACTAAAGCTTTCAGTACAAACAGAGAAGAAACATGAAGTGAGAATACAAGTTAACTATGGATCTGGTAGTATTCTTAGTGGTTAGGAGAGAGATGGTATTCTTTACCGGTTTGTCAGGTGTCAAGTGGCCCCAGCAGGACTCCTCTCATGATGTCACACAGTTTCGCCGCACATGGTAACACTGTGCCCAGATTTCAGAGCCCTGGCAGGTCTACCACCTCACACAGTGTGTTGAAGACAGTTCTTATTTCTCACCTGGTGAAGCTGGGAGTCTCCATTTCTCACCTGGTGTGGCTGGGAGTCCCCATTTCTCACCTGGTGTGGCTGGGAGTCTCCATTTCTCACCTGGTGTGGCTGGGAGTCTCCATTTCTCACCTGGTGTGGCTGGGAGTCCCCATTTCTCACCTGGTGTGGCTGGGAGTCTCCATCTTTTATCCAGTGTTGGTGGGAGTCTTCATGATATACCTGGCTGGTGAGGTCAACATTGGTTGTCACCACTAACTACTAACACCACAGAAGAAACATAAACATCTGCCACTAACACAACAGAAGAAACATAAACATCTGCCACTAACACCACAGAACAAACATAAACATCACCACTAACACCACAGAACAAACATAAACATCTGCCACTAACACCACAGAACAAACATAAACATCTGCCACTAACACCACAGAACAAACATAAACATCTGCCACTAACACCACAGAACAAACATAAACATCTGCCACGAACACCACAGAACAGACATAAACATCTGCCACTAACACCTCAGAACAAACATAAACATTTGCCACTAACACCACAGAACAAACATAAACATCTGCCACTAACACCACAGAACAAACATAAACATCTGCAACTAACACCACAGAACACACATAAACATCTGCCACTAACACCACAGAACAAACATAAACATCTGCCACTAACACCACATAACAAACATAAACATCACCACTAACACCACAGAACAAACATAAACATCTGCCACTAACACCACAGAACAAACATAAACATATGCCACTAACACCACATAACAAACATAAACATCACCACTAACACCACAGAACAAACATAAACATCTGCCACTAACACCACAAAACAAACATAAAAATCTGCCACTAACACCACAGAACAAACATAAACATCTGCCACTAGAACCACAGAACAAACATAAACATCTGCCACTAGCACCACAGAACAAACATAAACATCTGCCACTAACACCACAGAACAAACATAAACATCTGCCACTAACACCACAGAACAAAAATAAACATCTGCAACTAACACCACAGAACACACATAAACATCTGCCACTAACACCACAGAACAAACATAAACATATGCCACTAACACCACAGAACAAACATAAACATCTGCCACTAACACCACAGAACAAACATAAACATCTGCCACTAACACCACAGAACAAACATAAACATCTGCCACTAACACCACAGAACAAACATAAACATCTGCCAATAGCACCACAGAACAAACATAAACATCTGCCACTAACACCACAGAACAGACATAAACATCTGCCACTAACACCACAGAACAAACATAAACATCTGCCACTAACACCACAGAACAAACATAAATATCTGCCACTAACACCACAGAACAAACATAAACATCTGCCACTAACACCACAGAACAAACATAAACATGTGCCACTAACACCACAAAACAAACATAAACATATGCCACTAACACCACAGAACAAACATAAACATCTGCCACTAGCACCACAGAACAAACATAAACATCTGCCACTAACATCACAGAACAAACATAAACATCTGCCACTAACACCACAGAACAAACATAAACATCTGCCACTAGCACCACAGAACAGACATAAACATCTGCCACTAACACCACAGAACAAACATAAACATCTGCCACTAAAACCACAGAACAAACATAAACATCTGCCACTAACACCACAGAACAAACATAAACATCTGCCACTAAAACCACAGAACAAACATAAACATCTGCCACTAACACCACAGAACAAACATAAACATCTGCCACTAACACCACAGAGCAAACATAAACATCTGCCACTAAAACCACAGAACAAACATAAACATCTGCCACTAACACCACAGAACAAACATAAACATCTGCCACTAACACCACAGAACAAACAAAAACATCTGCCACTAACACCACAGAACAAACATAAACATCTGCCACTAACACCACAGAACAAACATAAACATCTGCCACTAACACCACAGAACAAACATAAACATCTGCCACTAACACCACAGAACAAACATAAGCATCTGCCACTAACACCACAGAACAAACATAAACATCTGCCACTAACACCACATAACAAACATAAACATCACCACTAACACCACAGAACAAACATAAACATCTGCCACTAACACCACAGAACAAACATAAACATATGCCACTAACACCACATAACAAACATAAACATCACCACTAACACCACATAACAAACATAAACATCACCACTAACACCACAGAACAAACATAAACATCTGCCACTAGCACCACAGAACAAACATAAACATCTGCCACTAACACCACAGAACAACCATAAACATCTGCCACTAACACCACAGAACAAACATAAACATCTGCCACTAGAACCACAGAACAGACATAAACATCTGCCACTAGCACCACAGAACAGACATAAACATCTGTCACTAACACCACAGAACAAACATAAACATCTGCCACTAACACCACAGAACAAACATAAACATCTGCCACTAACACCACAGAACAAACATAAACATCTGCCACTAGCACCACAGAACAGACATAAACATCTGTCACTAAAATCACAGAACAAACATAAACATCTGCCACTAACACCACAGAACAAACATAAACATCTGCCACTAACACCACAGAACAAACATAAACATCTGCCACTAACACCACAGAACAAACATAAACATCTGTCACTAACACCACAGAACAAACATAAACATCACCACTAACACCACAGAACAGACATAAACATCTGTCACTAACACCACAGAAGAAACATAAACATCTGCCACTAGCACTACAGAAGAAACATAAACATCTGCCACTAACACCACAGAAAAGACATAAACATCTGCCACTAACACCTCAGAACAGACATAAATATCTGCCACTAACACTACAGAACAAACATAAACATCTGCCACTACCACCACAGAAGAAACATAAACATCTGCCACTAGCATCACAGATCAGACATAAACATCTGCCACTAACACCACAGAAGAAACATAAACATCTGCCACTAGCACCACAGATCAGACATAAACATCTGCCACTACCACCACAGAAGAAACATAAACATCTGCCACTAGCATCACAGATCAGACATAAACATCTGCCACTAACACCACAGAAGAAACATAAACATCTGCCACTAGCACCACAGATCAGACATAAACATCTGCCACTAACACCACAGAAGAAACAAAAACATCAGCCACTAACACCACAGAACAAACATAAACATCTGTCACTAACACCACAGAAGAAACATAAACATCAGCCACTAGCACCACAGAACAAACATAAACATCTGCCACTAACACCACAGAACAAACATAAACATCTGCCACTAACACCACAGAACAAACATAAACATCTGCCACTAACACCACATAACAAACATAAACATCACCACTAACACCACAGAACAAACATAAACATCTGCCACTAACACCACAGAACAAACATAAACATCTGCCACTAACACCACAAAACAAACATAAAAATCTGCCACTAACACCACAGAACAAACATAAACATCTGCCACTAGCACCACAGAACAAACATAAACATCTGCCACTAACACCACAGAACAAACATAAACATCTGCCACTAACACCACAGAACAAGCATAAACATCTGCCACTAGCACCACAGAACAGACATAAACATCTGCCACTAACACCACAGAACAAACATAAACATCTGTCACTAACACCACAGAACAAACATAAACATCTGGCACTAACACCACAGAACAGACATAAACATCTGCCACTAACATCACAGAACAAACATAAACATCTGCCACTAACACCACAGAACAAACATAAACATCTGGCACTAACACCACAGAACAGACATAAACATCTGCCACTAACATCACAGAACAAACATAAACATCTGTCACTAACACCACAGAACAGACATAAACATCTGCCACTAGCACCACAGAACAGACATAAACATCTGCCACTAGCACCACAGAACAAACATAAACATCTGCCACTAACACCACAGAACAAATATAAACATATGCCACTAACACCACAGAACAAACATAAACATCTGCCACTAACACCACAGAACAAACATAAACATCTGCCACTAACACCACAGAACAAACAAAAACATCTGCCACTAACACCACAGAACAAACATAAACATCTGCCACTAACACCACAGAACAAACATAAACATCTGCCACTAACACCACAGAACAAACATAAACATCTGCCACTAACACCACAGAACAAACATAAACATCTGCCACGAACACCACAGAACAGACATAAACATCTGCCACTAACACCTCAGAACAAACATAAACATTTGCCACTAACACCACAGATCAAACATAAACATCTGCCACTAACACCACAGAACAAACATAAACATCTGCAACTAACACCACAGAACACACATAAACATCTGCCACTAACACCACAGAACAAACATAAACATCTGCCACTAACACCACATAACAAACATAAACATCACCACTAACACCACAGAACAAACATAAACATCTGCCACTAACACCACAGAACAAACATAAACATATGCCACTAACACCACATAACAAACATAAACATCACCACTAACACCACAGAACAAACATAAACATCTGCCACTAACACCACAAAACAAACATAAAAATCTGCCACTAACACCACAGAACAAACATAAACATCTGCCACTAGAACCACAGAACAAACATAAACATCTGCCACTAGCACCACAGAACAAACATAAACATCTGCCACTAACACCACAGAACAAACATAAACATCTGCCACTAACACCACAGAACAAAATAAACATCTGCAACTAACACCACAGAACACACATAAACATCTGCCACTAACACCACAGAACAAACATAAACATATGCCACTAACACCACAGAACAAACATAAACATCTGCCACTAACACCACAGAACAAACATAAACATCTGCCACTAACACCACAGAACAAACATAAACATCTGCCACTAACACCACAGAACAAACATAAACATCTGCCAATAGCACCACAGAACAAACATAAACATCTGCCACTAACACCACAGAACAGACATAAACATCTGCCACTAACACCACAGAACAAACATAAACATCTGCCACTAACACCACAGAACAAACATAAATATCTGCCACTAACACCACAGAACAAACATAAACATCTGCCACTAACACCACAGAACAAACATAAACATGTGCCACTAACACCACAAAACAAACATAAACATATGCCACTAACACCACAGAACAAACATAAACATCTGCCACTAGCACCACAGAACAAACATAAACATCTGCCACTAACATCACAGAACAAACATAAACATCTGCCACTAACACCACAGAACAAACATAAACATCTGCCACTAGCACCACAGAACAGACATAAACATCTGCCACTAACACCACAGAACAAACATAAACATCTGCCACTAAAACCACAGAACAAACATAAACATCTGCCACTAACACCACAGAACAAACATAAACATCTGCCACTAACACCACAGAACAAACATAAACATCTGCCACTAACACCACAGAACAAACATAAACATCTGTCACTAACACCACAGAACAAACATAAACATCACCACTAACACCACAGAACAGACATTAACATCTCTCACTAACACCACAGAAGAAACATAAACATCTGCCACTAGCACCACAGATCAGACATAAACATCTGCCACTACCACCACAGAAGAAACATAAACATCTGCCACTAGCATCACAGATCAGAAATAAACATCTGCCACTAACACCACAGAAGAAACATAAACATCTGCCACTAGCACCACAGATCAGACATAAACATCTGCCACTACCACCACAGAAGAAACATAAACATCAGCCACTAACACCACAGAAAAAACATAAACATCTGCCACTAACACCACAGAACAAACATAAACATCTGCCACTAACACCACAGAACAAACATAAACATCTGCCACTAACACCACAGAACAAACATAAACATCTGCCACTAACACCATAGAACAAACATAAACATCTGCCACTAACACCACAGAACAAACATAAACATCTGCCACTAACACCACAGAACAAACATAAACATATGCCACTAACACCACAGAACAAACATAAACATCTGCCACTAACACCACAGAACAAACATAAACATCTGCCACTAACACCACAGAACAAACATAAACATCTGCCACTAACACCACAGAACAAACATAAACATCTGCCACTAACACCACAGAACAAACATAAACATATGCCACTAACACCTCAGAACAAACATAAACATCTGCCACTAACACCACAGAACAAACATAAACATCTGCCACTAACACCACAGAACAAACATAAACATCTGTCACTAACACCACAGAACAAACATAAACATCACCACTAACACCACAGAACAGACATTAACATCTCTCACTAACACCACAGAAGAAACATAAACATCTGCCACTAGCACCACAGAAGAAACATAAACATCTGCCACTAGCACCACAGATCAGACATAAACATCTGCCACTAACACCACAGAAGAAACATAAACATCTGCCACTAGCACCACAGATCAGACATAAACATCTGCCACTACCACCACAGAAGAAACATAAACATCTGCCACTAGCATCACAGATCAGACATAAACATCTGCCACTAACACCACAGAAGAAACATAAACATCTGCCACTAGCACCACAGATCAGACATAAACATCTGCCACTACCACCACAGAAGAAACATAAACATCTGCCACTAGCATCACAGATCAGACATAAACATCTGCCACTAACACCACAGAAGAAACATAAACATCTGCCACTAGCACCACAGATCAGACATAAACATCTGCCACTACCACCACAGAAGAAACATAAACATCAGCCACTAACACCACAGAAAAAACATAAACATCTGCCACTAACACCACAGAACAAACATAAACATCTGCCACTAACACCACAGAACAAACATAAACATCTGCCACTAACACCACAGAACAAACATAAACATCTGCCACTAACACCACAGAACAAACATAAACATCTGCCACTAACACCACAGAACAAACATAAACATCTGCCACTAACACCACAGAACAAACATAAACATATGCCACTAACACCACAGAACAAACATAAACATCTGCCACTAACACCACAGAACAAACATAAACATCTGCCACTAACACCACAGAACAAACATAAACATCTGCCACTAACACCACAGAACAAACATAAACATCTGCCACTAACACCACAGAACAAACATAAACATATGCCACTAACACCTCAGAACAAACATAAACATCTGCCACTAACACCACAGAATAAACATAAACTGCTGCCACTAACACCTCAGAGCAAACATAAACACCTGCCACTAACACCTTAGAACAAGCATAAACATCTGCCACTAACACCACAGAATAAACATAAACATCTGCCACTAACACCACAGAACAAACATAAACATCTGCCACTAACACCACAGAACAAACATAAACATCTGCCACTAACACCACAGAACAAACATAAACATATGCCACTAACACCACAGAACAAACATAAACATCTGCCACGAACACCACAGAACAAACATAAACATCTGCCACTAACACCACAGAACAAACATAAACATCTGCCACTAACAACACAGAACAAACATAAACATCTGCCACTAACACCACAGAACAAACATAAACATATGCCACTAACACCTCAGAACAAACATAAACATCTGCCACTAACACCACAGAATAAACATAAACTGCTGCCACTAACACCTCAGAGCAAACATAAACATCTGCCACTAACACCTCAGAACAAGCATAAACATCTGCCACTAACACCACAGAATAAACATAAACATCTGCCACTAACACCACAGAACAAACATAAACATCTGCCACTAACACCACAGAACAAACATAAACATCTGCCACTAACACCACAGAACAAACATAAACATCTGCCACTAACACCACAGAACAAACATAAACATCTGCCACTAACACCACAGAACAAACATAAACATCTGCCACTAACACCACAGAACAAACATGAACATCTGCCACTAACACCACAGAACAAACATAAACATCTGCCACTAACACCACAGAACAGACATAAACATCTGCCACTAACACCACAGAACAAACATAAACATCTGCCACTAACACCACAGAACAAACATAAATATCTGCCACTAACACCACAGAACAAACATAAACATCTGCCACTAACACCACAGAACAAACATAAACATGTGCCACTAACACCACAAAACAAACATAAACATATGCCACGAACACCACAGAACAAACATAAACATCTGCCACTAGCACCACAGAACAGACATAAACATCTGCCACTAACACCACAGAACAAACATAAACATCTGTCACTAAAACCACAGAACAAACTTAAACATCTGCCACTAACACCACAGAACAAACATAAACATCTGTCCACTAACACCACAGAACAAACATAATTATCTGCCACTAACACCACAGAACAAACATAAACATCTGTCACTAACACCACAGAACAAACATAAACATCACCACTAACACCACAGAACAGACATAAACATCTGTCACTAACACCACAGAAGAAACATTAACATCTGCCACTAGCACCACAGAAGAAACATAAACATCTGCCACTAACACCACAGAAGAAACATAAACATCTGCCACTAGCACCACAGATCAGACATAAACATCTGCCACTACCACCACAGAAGAAACATAAACATCTGCCACTAGCATCACAGATCAGACATAAACAGCTGCCACTAACACCACAGAAGAAACATAAACATCTTCCACTAGCACCACAGATCAGACATAAACATCTGCCACTACCACCACAGAAGAAACATAAACATCTGCCACTAGCATCACAGATCAGACATAAACATCTGCCACTAACACCACAGAAGAAACATAAACATCTGCCACTAGCACCACAGATCAGGCATAAACATCTGCCACTAACACCACAGAAGAAACATAAACATCAGCCACTAACACCACAGAACAAACATAAACATCTGCCACTAACACCACAGAACAAACATAAACATCTGCCACTAACACCACAGAACAAACATAAACATCTGCCACTAACACCACAGAACAAAAATAAACATCTGCAACTAACACCACAGAACACACATAAACATCTGCCACTAACACCACAGAACAAACATAAACATATGCCACTAACACCACAGAACAAACATAAACTGCTGCCACTAACACCACAGAACAAACATATACATCTGCCACTAACACCACAGAACAAACATAAACTGCTGCCAATAACACCTCAGAGCAAACATAAACATCTGCCACTAACACCTCAGAACAAACATAAACATCTGCCACTAACACCACAGAACAAACATAAACATCTGCCACTAACACTACAGAACAAACATAAACATCTGCCACTAACACCACAGAATAAACATAAACATCTGCCACTAACACCACAGAACAAACATAAACATCTGCCACTAACACCACAGAACAAACATAAACATCTGCCACTAACACCACAGAACAAACATAAACTGCTGCCACTAACACCACAGAACAAACATATACATCTGCCACTAACACCACAGAACAAACATAAACTCTGCCATAACACCTCAGACAACATAAACATCTGCCACTAACCCAGAACAAACATAAACATCTGCCACTAACACCACAGAACAAACATAAACATCTGCCACTAACACTACAGAACAAACATAAACATCTGCCACTAACACCACAGAATAAACATAAACATCTGCCACTAACACCACAGAACAAACATAAACATCTGCCACTAACACCACAGAACAAACATAAACATCTGCCACTAACACCACAGAACAAACATAAACATCTGCCACTAACACCACAGAACAAACATAAACATCTGCCACTAACACCACAGAACAAACATAAACATCTGCCACTAACACCACAGAACAAACATAAACATCTGCCACTAACACCACAGAACAAACATAAACATCTGCCACTAACACCACAGAACAAACATAAACATCTGCCACTAACACCACAGAACAAACATAAACATCTGCCACTAACACCACAGAACAAACATAAACATCTGCCACTAACACCACAGAACAAACATAAACATCTGCCACTAACACCACAGAACAAACATAAACATCTGCCACTAACACCACAGAACAAACATAAACATCTGCCACTAACACCACAGAACAAACATAAACATCTGCCACTAACACCACAGAACAAACATAAACATCTGCCACTAACACCACAGAACAAACATAAACATCTGCCACTAACACCACAGAACAAACATAAACATCTGCCACTAACACCACAGAACAAACATAAACATCTGCCACTAACACCACAGAACAAACATAAACACCTGCCACTAACACTACAGAACAAACATAAACATCTGCCACTAACACCACAGAACAAACATAAACATCTGCCACTAGCACCACAGAACAAACATAAACATCTGCCACTAACACCACAGAACAAACATAAACATCTGCCACTAACACCACAGAACAGACATAAACATCTGCCACTAACACCACAGAACAGACATAAACATCTGCCACTAACACCACAGAACAAACATAAACATCTGCCACTAACACCACAGAACAAACATAAATATCTGCCACTAACACCACAGAACAAACATAAACATCTGCCACTAACACCACAGAACAAACATAAACATCTGCCACTAACACCACAGAACAAACATAAACATCTGCCACTAACACCAGGTTAATTAATTGGTGCTCCCTGAGCCACTACTGTAGATGATCCGTCTTCCTGTAGGTGATCCATCTTCCTGTAGGTGAACCGTCTTCCTGTAGGTGATCCGTCTTCCTGTAGGTGATCCGTCTTCTTCTAGGTGATCCATCTTCCTGTAGGTGATCCAACTTCCTATAGATGATTCATCTTCCTGTAGGTGATCCATCTTCTTGTAGGTGATCCGTCTTCCTGTATGTGATCCATCTTCCTGTAGGTGATTCAACTTCCTATAGGTGATCCTTCTTCCTGTACGTGATACATCTTCCTATAGGTGATCCGTCTTCCTTGTAGATGATCCGTCTTCCTGTAGGTGATCCGTCTTCCTGTAGGTGATCCGTCTTCCTGTAGGTGATCCGTCTTATTCTAGGTGATCCATCTTCCTGTAGGTGATCCATCTTCCTATAGATGATCCGTCTTCCTGTAGGTGATCCGTCTTCCTGTAGGTGATCCGTCTTCCTATAGATGATTCATCTTCCTATAGATGATCCGTCTTCCTGTAGGTGATCCGTCTTCCTGTAGGTGATCCGTCTTCCTATAGATGATTCATCTTCCTATAGATGATCCGTCTTCCTGTAGATGATCCGTCTTCTTCTAGGTGATCCAACTTCCTATAGATGATTCATCTTCCTATAGATGATCCGTCTTCCTATAGATGATCCGTCTTCCTATAGATGAGTCATCTTCTTGTACGTGATCCATCTTCCTGTAGGTGATCTGTCTTCCTGTAGGTGATCCGTCTTCCTGTAGGTGATCCAACTTCTTGTAGGTGATCCAACTTCCTATAGATGATCCGTCTTCCTGTTGGTGATCCGTCTTCCTGTAGGTGATCCAACTTCCTATAGATGATCCGTCTTCCTGTAGGTGATCCAACTTCCTATAGATGATCCGTCTTCCTGTAGGTGATCCAACTTCCTGTAGGTGATCCTACTTCCTCTAGACGATCCGTCTTCCTGAAGGTGATCCATCTTCCTGTAGGTGATCCAACTTCCTATAGATGATTCATCTTCCTATAGATGATCCGTCTTCCTATAGATGATCCGTCTTCCTGTAGGTGACCCGTCTTCCTGTAGGTGATCCGTCTTCCTGTGCGTGATCCGTCTTCCTGTATGTGATCCAACTTCCTGTAGGTGATCCAACTTCCTATAGATGATCCGTCTTCCTGTAGGTGATCCGTCTTCCTGTAGGTGATCCGTCTTCCTGTAGGTGATCCGTCTTCCTATAGATGATCCGTCGTCCTGTAGGTGATCCGTCTTCATGTACGTGATCCATCTTCCTGTAGGTGATCCGTCTTCCTGTAGGTGATCCGTCTTCCTGTAGGTGATCCGTCTTCCTGTACGTGATCCATCTTCCTGTAGGTGATCCGTCTTCCTGTAGGTGATCCGTCTTCCTATAGGTGATCCGTCTTCCTGTACGTGATCCATCTTCCTATAGGTGATCCGTCTTCCTGTACGTGATCCATCTTCCTGTAGGTGATCCATCTTCCTCTAGGTGATCCGTCTTCTTCTAGGTGATCCATCTTCCTATAGGTGATCCATCTTCCTATAGATGATCCGTCTTCCTATAGATGATTCATCTCCCTGTAGATGATTCATCTTCCTGTAGGTGATCCGTCTTCCTGTAGGTGATCCGTCTTCCTGTACGTGATCCATCTTCCTATAGGTGATCCGTTTTCCTGTACGTGATCCATCTTCCTGTAGGTGATCCGTCGTCCTGTAGGTGATCCTTCTTCCTCTAGGTGATCCGTCTTCTTCTAGGTGATCCATCTTCCTATAGGTGATCCATCTTCCTATAGATGATCCGTCTTCCTATAGATGATTCATCTCCCTGTAGATGATTCATCTTCCTGTAGGTGATCCGTCTTCCTGTAGGTGATCCGTCTTCCTGTACGTGATCCATCTTCCTATAGGTGATCCGTTTTCCTGTTCGTGATCCATCTTCCTGTAGGTGATCCGTCGTCCTGTAGGTTATCCTTCTTCCTCTAGGTGATCCGTCTTCTTCTAGGTGATCCATATTCCTATAGGTGATCCATCTTCCTATAGATGATCCGTCTTCCTATAGATGATTCATCTCCCTGTAGGTGATCCAACTTCCTGTAGGTGATCCATCTTCCTATACGTGATCCATCTTCCTGTAGGTGATCCGTCTTCCTGTACGTGATCCATCTTCCTTAAGGTGATCCGTCTTCCTGTATGTGATCCATCTTCCTATACGTGATCCATCTTCCTGTACGTGATCCATCTTCCTGTAGGTGATCCGTCTTCCTATACGTGATCCATCTCTTTAATCTTGATACCTTAGTAATCTTAAAGCTGGTATATTGTGACGTCGGGGTTTTAAAGCTTCTTATGAATTACCTCAGAACTGCTCATTTTTTTTTTTATTAGCTCATTATTTCGAAGCTTCAGATGATTGAGAAAGACTATGGAAGTATTTGGTATTATGGTTCATTATTCTAAAGCTTCGGATAGTGAAAGAGGATTGTGAACTGCCCAGTATTTCAACTCAATATTCTGAACCTTCGGGTAATGGAGGAAGACAATAGAACTTCCAGGTATGAGTTATTTAGTTCATTATTTCGAAGCCTCAGATGCGAGTAGAGGTTTTGAGATCCACGACTTATCTTAAAGGGCCTTAATAACTCTTAATATTAAGTAAATTTACAAAAATTGGGACAGATATTTGGAGTCTGGTTGTTGGTGGCTGGAGGGTGATGGGATGGTGGTTGTTGATGGCTGGAGGGTGATGGGATGGTGGTTGTTGATGGCTGGAGGGTGATGGGATGGTGGTTGTTGGTGGCTGGAGGGTGATGGGATGGTGGGTGTTGATGGCTGGAGGGTGATGGGATGGTGGTTGTTGATGGCTGGAGGGTGATGGGATGGTGGTTGTTGATGGCTGGAGGGTGATGGGATGGTGGTTGTTGATGGCTGGAGGGTGATGGGATGGTGGTTGTTGGTGGCTGGAGGGTGATGGGATGGTGGGTGTTGATGGCTGGAGGGTGATGGGATGGTGGTTGTTGATGGCTGGAGGGTGATGGGATGGTGGTTGTTGATGGCTGGAGGGTGATGGGATGGTGGTTGTTGATGGCTGGAGGGTGATGGGATGGTGGTTGTTGATGGCTGGAGGGTGATGGGATGGTGGTTGTTGATGGCTGGAGGGTGATGGGATGGTGGTTGTTGATGGCTGGAGGGTGATGGGATGGTGGTTGTTGATGGCTGGAGGGTGATGGGATGGTGGTTGTTGATGGCTGGAGGGTGATGGGATGGTGGTTGTTGATGGCTGGAGGGTGATGGGATGGTGGTTGTTGATGGCTGGAGGGTGATGGGATGGTGGTTGTTGGTGGCTGGAGGGTGATGGGATGGTGGTTGTTGGTGGCTGGAGGGTGATGGGATGGTGGGTGTTGATGGCTGGAGGGTGATGGGATGGTGGTTGTTGGTGGCTGGAGGGTGATGGGATGGTGGTTGTTGATGGCTGGAGGGTGATGGGATGGTGGTTGTTGATAGCTGGAGGGTGATGGGATGGTGGTTGTTGATAGCTGGAATGTGATGGGATGGTGGTTGTTGATAGCTGGAGGGTGATGGGATGGTGGTTGTTGATAGCTGGAATGTGATGGGATGGTGGTTGTTGATAGCTGGAGGGTGATGGGATGGTGTGTTAATGGCTGGAGGGTGATGGGATGGTGGTTGTTGAAGTCTGGAGGGTGATGGGATGGTGTGTTAATGGCTAGAGGGTGATGGGATGGTGGTTCTTGGTGTCTGGAGGGTGATGGGATGGTGGTTGTTGGTGTCTGGAGGGTGGTGGGATGGTGGTTGTTGGTGGCTGGAAGGTGATGGGATGGTGGTTGTTGGTGTCTTGAGGGTTGTGTGAGTGTGGTTGTTGATGGCTGGGGAGTGATGGGATGGTGGGTGTTGGTGGCTGGAGGGTGATGGGATGGTGGTTGTTGGTGGCTGGAGGGTGATGGGATGGTGATTGTTGATGGCTGGAGGGTGATGGGATGGTGGTCGTTGGTGGCTGGAGGGTGATGGGATGGTGGTTCTTGGTGTCTGGAGGGTGATGGAATGGTGGTTGTTGGTGTCTGGAGGGTGGTGGGATGGTGGTTGTTGGTGGCTGGAGGGTGATGGGATGGTGGTTGTTGGTGTCTGGAGGGTTGTGTGATTGTGGTTGTTGATGGCTGGAGAGTGATGGGATGGTGGTTGTTGGTGACTCAGGGTGATTGAATGGCGGTTGGAGGGTGATGGGATGGTTGTTTTTGGTGGCTGAAAGGTGGTGGAATGGTGGCTGGAGGGTGATGGGATGGTGTTTGGATGTGTATTGGATGATAGTTGGACTGATGTTTAGACAGCCACTTTTTTATTTATTTGTTTATTTATTTTTTGCTATTTTCGTCTTCGCTACTCATAGGTTCGTTAGCCGCTTGTGCGATCGGTCACGTCTCTGTTACGCACTGTTGGCAAGTACTGGGTATGCACCGGCTCCTGATTATACCTGAACCTGCTCCAGTGTTGGTCAAGTCTTGTCTTGAAACAGCTCACACTTGGTACCGTCACAACACTCTGGCAGATTGTTCCAAGAGTTCGCAACTCTCGCTCCGAAAAAGTTTGCCCTCACAATTTTCTGTACTTGTGGCTTCTTCAATATTGAACTGTGACACATTGTGGGGCAGGTTTTTGCCAACTCCAGGTAAGGACACTAAATTGAATTTAATTGAATTGAAACAGTTTATTTTGCCATAAAAACACAGATACAGAGTGGATAATAATAACAAATATTAACGTGGCTGAGCCAGTTGAGAACCTGAGCTCTCTTTTAGGCACCTAATATATACGATACATTTATCTCAAGGAAGTTTTATGTAACATTTAGTATCATCTGGAATAGTACAATAGCATGGTGGTAATAAGAACATCTCATAATGTTACCACGGTTATCACTTCAATATTTATTAATTTTATTTATTTTTGTTATATATATATATATATATATATATATATAATATATATATATATATATATATATATATATATATATATATATAAACTACAGTGGAATTGAAAAATATAAGTATAATGGGGGAGCAGTACAACCTGGGTTGTACAGTAATAAGGTTGAACAAGAGGACAGAGCTGTCAGGATTATGTCTAGTTGGCAATTCTGTTTATTGCAATGGTAATTACTTATCTATTTACATGATAATTTCCGATAAAACGGTTTTGATGGTACAATAAAAGCAGGTACTGTAAATATAGTAGGTGTTACAAGAAATATTAATACTTAAACAACAGATAATTTTTAAGAGATGATTTAAAGGAAGGGAGCCGTAGTCTTTGCTCGGATGGGTGGGGGTAAGTTGTTCCACACCTTCTCACCTTGATATTTTATGGAGGTCTGGGACTGAGAGGAGTGCACGGGGGGGGGGGGGGTGATTATTCCGGAACTGGAAATAATTATTGTCAAGCAAGTGAGTGATAGATTTGTAAACAAAGAGGGCACAGCAGTACGTGTTAATATCTTCGAATTTTATCATTTTCAATATAGCAAATTTTTCGTTTGTGTGATCTGTTTTTTTTTTCAAGTAGGTCATTGTGCAGTAACTAGAGATTGTGTTTTTGAAGAGCCAGAGGCCCCCCATAGTGTGCGACAGTGTATCTGGTGTTGGTAAACAAGATCATAATAGATTTCTTTCATTGCTGTGAGAGTGAGTGACTGTCGAGTGTGATACGTGATACCTCACTGTTTATTGACTTTGCTGTGAAAGGCTTCTATGTGGTTTCTCCAGTTAAGTTTCTCATCAACAATAACTCCGAGGAATTTAGTAATTTTGTTCGCGTTTGAGGACTGCATTACCAAGGTACAGGGGGTTCAAGTCTGGGGGTAAGTTTTTCCTTCTGTGTAAGGTCGTGTAGTAGGTTTTCTCAAGGTTTAAGATCAGTTTATTGCGCATTACCCAGGTCCTGACTTCAGTGTTCATAGTTCTCATCAAGGAATGAAGGTCTGAGTTGCTGGCATAGAGATTAATATCGCCTGCAATTAAGTTGTATTTTATGAGTGAGCTGGCGTGGACTATGTCGTTTATGTACATTAAAAACAGTACTGGACCGAGAATGGAACCTTGGGGGACGCCATTCAAGATTGGCGAGGAGTCAGATTGGTGATTATAATAGCAGACATACTGCATTCTGTTGGACAGATATGAAGTAAACCAATTGTGGGACAGGCCCCTAGCGCCGTAATGTTCAAGCTTTGAAAGGAGGATGGTATGGTCGACAGTATCGAAGGCTTTAGAGAGGTCCAAGAATATACCGACTGTGAACTGACTGTCATCAAAGAAATTTAAGATGTCATTAGTAAAGGATAGCAGAACACTCTCAGTCGACCTTCTAGCTCTAAATCCAAACTGGGAGTCTGTAAAGTTGTTATTGGCATTGCAGAAGGAATTTAGTCTATTACATGTTAGCTTTTCCAGTATCTTACTCAAGGCTGGGAGGACTGATATGGGGCGGTAGTTCTTGAAGAGACCTTTGTCCCCAGATTTTTTATATGCTGGGTGAACTGTAGCAATTTTCAGTTTATCCGGAAAGACACCACTAGTGAAGGAGGCGTTACAAATGTGTAGGAGAACAGGTAGTAATAAGTGGGCTACTTTCTTAATGATGCTCATTGGTATATTGTCTTCGCCTACTGCTGCATCTTTGGACATTTTCATGATGGCCAGTAATTCATTTGCTGTGGCAGGGGATAAAAACACCTCATTTTGCTGTCTGTTTTGCAGGTAGGCTCTAAATTCCTCATGGTGATCAGGGATGCTCTCTGCAACATTTTTGCCAACATTAATAAAATAATCATTGAAGTGGTTGGCAATGGGGGAGGGTTCCGTTACAACAGAAGCATTTATCATAAAAGCTGAGTGGGGGGCCGAAGGCTGAGTGTTCCTGCTCTGAATAGAGTTTATGACATTCCAGGTTTTCTTACTATCGCCTGATGCTGACTGGAGCTTATTTGTATAATAGCTACGTCTGGCATTTCTAACTGCTTGAGTTATTCTATTTCTGATACTTCGGTAAGCATCACCGAAAGTTATGGGTCTTTTTGAAAATTTCCTTTAGAGTTTGTGTTTTTCTTTTATCATTATCTTAATTTTGCTTGTGATATAGGGTTTGGAAATGGATACAGTTTTCACTGACTTAGTCTTGAGCGGGAAGCATTTATCAAAGCAAGCATTGAAGATGCAAGAGAAGTTGCAGCTGTTCACGTTTGGGTTGTCGGAGGCATAGACAAGATCCCAGCTAGTATTCATTAGGTTGTTTTAAAAAAGGAGCGTGTTGTCGGTGCATTTGTCTCTGTATTGTATTGAGACTCTACTAGACCTTTCAGGTCTTGTGGCTGTTTTATACATGGCAAAAACTGGGAAGTGATCTGAGATATTGTTATAAATAATTCCACTTGCTAGGTTGTTAGGAGTGTTGCTAGTCCAGATATGATCTATCACAGTGGCAGAGGTGGCAGTTACTCTAGTGGGTTTGGTTATAGTGTTGAAGAAGAGTTTAGAATGACAGGTAGCTAGAAGGTCTAATACCGAGGTGTAGGTTTCTGATTTTAATAGATCAAGGTTGAAATCTCCTGTAATGTAGCAATGTTTCCTCTCTGATCTTATGATAGTGATAAGCTCCGAAAATTTATCAAGAAAATTCCTCACATTAGTGTGGGGTCTTCTGTAGATTATTCCTACTAGGATATTTCGTGTGTCGTTACGTAATTCAATGAAAACACTCTCCATGTACTCCTCCTGAACCTTTAAATCAACTCTTACAGAAGTGTTATACTTGATATCAACATATAGGGCGACACCACCACTGTGTCGTGACGTGTTGACGCAGTGTCTATTATAATTAGGAATGTTATACAAATGGGCAATATCGTTAGTGAGTTTGGTCTCACAGAACCCAAGTACGTCAAATTTGTGGGCAATAGAAGATAAACACTGATCTAAAAAGGTATCTAGATGAAGGGGAATACTACTGATGTTATGGCTAATCAAGGAGAAGGAATGAGGTAGTAGAAGACTAGAACTAAACTCGGGAGAGTCAGGAAAGTAATAGTTACAGTTGGGGTTGGTGTAACCCAGTGAGTGTTGTAGAAAGGCATCAGGATCGATATGAGGGAGTATTGTGTCGACACCATGGGTAAAGGGGGTGTAACACATACGATCTAGCACATCTAAGGGAATGACACTAGTATCATTATTGTGGGAACATTGATACTGTTTAAGGAACAGTAAAAACTTAGGGTCACTGAGGTGTGAAAAAGGAAGATCAGTGAAAATTATAATAGTGGGGGAGGGGGGGGGTAACGTACTCACAAGTGCTACAACCAACATAATTAGGATGACTGTTGAGGGCGATTCCCAGATGGAGTGGGAGGTGCTCCTGTCACTCGGTTTTGAGGGTTGCTGGTTTCCACCACAGAGGGTAGACGTGTAGTACTCGAGTTGGCCGGCAGGGGGGGAAACTCCTCAAGTGATAGTGACAGTGGCTGGTTCCCCCTTAGTGGGAAGGGGGTTTTCGAGGGGCTTGGGGGAATTTGGTACAGCTGGTGGGTGAGTGGACGGGTGTCCACTTGCCCGATCCCTCACAACAAGGGTTTTATGACTGAACGTCACGTGTTTCCCTTGTTTCCTGGCTTCTTTAAACTGTTCCATTTGCTGTAGACGGGCTTTATTCGTTGCTGGGCAGAGATCTTCGTTAACGAAGATAGTGGTGCCTTTCAGTTTACTGCGTTGATAAAACACTTTGTCACGGTGAGAGGGGTTCAGCAGGCGTGAAATTTTGCGTTAGGATGACTCCAAGTTCTCGTGGGTGTCTTCAGGGATACCGGCAATCCTGAGGTTGTTTCGCCGCCCTATGTCATCCACATAATCCACCCGGTCTGCTGTTGTAGTTAGGTCCGTTTTGAGCTTGGAATTCTCCTCACTCAGCTGTTGAACTTGGGTCTTGAGTGTTCGGTTCTCTTTAGCTTCAACGTTCAACATTGCTTGTAAGTCACTTATTTCCCCTTGCGAGAATTCCAAGCTTCTTTCACTCTCACTTAGCTGGTCAGTGAGATGCCGGTTAGCCTCTTCTAGCTTCCTGATGGTCTCCTTATTCATTTGTTGTATGATGTCCTGTATGAGAGTCCGTTGGACTTCCATTATCACATCAGTCAGCTGTTGTTTCGTGAAATTTGAATTTTTGATACTAGCAGCCAACTTAGACATATTGGAGATAGTGAGGGCTGAGTAGCTGGCAGTAGAGTGACAGTCTAGTTGTGTGGTCAGCTGGGTGGCCTGGTGGGACGGTGGGGGAGGGTGGACAGTGGAGGTGCACAGGGCTCAGATTACAAGCCGTGGCACTGAGGGGAGCTTGGTGAGCCTACACCTCACTTCGTAGACACAGATTCACCAGTAAATTTACAAATATATCTACTTAGGGGGATCACAGATAGATATTGTACTGGTCACGACTCTCACGAATCAGATTTCCTAGAAATCAGACTGGGTACTCCTGGAAAGACCCTGTTTTTCGACGAAAAACACGGTGCTCCCACACACAGGTTCCACCACCACGACAGGAGATAGGCAGAGTATTGCCCGTTGAGATGTTTATACACCTCAATTAGATCCCCCTTTGCCCATCTGTAGTATAGGCTTGGCAATTGCAGGCTCTCTAATCTGTCCTTAAACGCAGGAAGATTGTTTACATCCTCTCTTGTGAACACTGAGGAAAAGAAACTGCTCAACGCCTCAGCTTTGTCCTGGTCAGAATTTGCGTAACTACCATCTTCAAGCCTCAGATCTGATACTCATACTCTCGATTTTAATTTAGACTTTGCATAGCGGTAAAATGCCTTTGGGTTTGACTTGACCTCGCTTGCAACCAGCCTCTGGAATCCTTTTCAGCCTTTCTACAGTCTGACTTTGCTTGGTTCTTGGATCTGGCATTCATCCTCCTGTCCTGCTCATCGTTTGACCTGACCCACTTCTTGAATTTCTGGGTTTTCTTCTTAACTTTGTCAACCGCCGCATGGTTCATGTGTAGTGGTCTCCTTGTATTCCTAGAGGCACTGGGTTTGGTCTTGGGTATATATTTATCCATCAAATGATTCACTTTACTGTCTATGATATTCAGTGTAGCTTCTGTGTTCTTATTCCTTAGTAAGTCAGGCCAGTGTACTGTATACTCCTCATCTCCTCCCTCATCCCATCGTAATTTCCTTTGTAATATTTTAACCTGGACCTAGTTTTTCTCATGAACTAAGTAACATTGAAATCTGAAGGACAACGTTACATGGTGACTGGTGTCAACGGGGGCTAGGTGTTCCAGCTTGGCCACCATACCCTCCTCGTTTGTTATGCAGAGGTCCAGTGGCTTGGGTGTTTGTTCCGATGCTTAGTAGAAAATAAGTTGGGTTCCAGCATATTCTTTGCCTTCCATATTATTTCCAACTATCTATGTTTGAGTCTACATATTGCAGACACTAATACCACCTCCATTTTGCAGACATCTACCGGCTGATGCTAGGGGTGAAAAAGTTTGGTCTGAGTGTCAACCTGCTGGCCACCCGCATCTTGCCCTCACTCCTGCCCCTCACCATTAGTCCCTCACTCAACCTCCTCCAGTTTAGCTTCCTCCTCCAGACCATACATGAGATGCTCGACCACATCGACAAGTGAGTATTTGGACGCCATACCTGGTTGAGTGCCCAGAGACTAGGTGGTAAGTACTTGATGACTTGGTGCTGAATAATTGGAGGGCTTACCATACCTGGAAGTGAGTACCATACCTTGAATGTATTGGAATTATACCTGATGGTGAAGGACCTGGTAATATTATGACCAGTGATGATGACCTGGTAATATTATGACCAATGATGATGACCTGGCAATTGTGGAGAGGAGTATGCACAGTCAACACCTGACCAAAGGAGAGTTAGACATAAAATATACATAGAGTAAAATTAGGAGAGGGGAAGATTAAATATTAAAAATTAAAATACTTGGTAAATGTTTAATGATATAAAGATTTAAAAGATTCAAGGTAATGAGTTCTCCAACTGTTATAATGTAAGCTTTAAGCTTTTGGCTAGAGGTAAGACCTTCCTCCTGAAAATAATCTGAAGGTATTTTTTTTTCCATATCCTCAGGCGATGTAACTGAGCAATATTTCCAACTGTGATTTTATCAAGATATATCTTATCTACGCTTTCATTGTGGATCTACATGAAATATATATATATATATATATATATATATATATATATATATATATATATATATATATATATATATATATATATATATATATATATATGTAACCGGTCGGAATTTACTGGACTTTAATTTCTCACTTGACTTGGGGTTTATTAAAGATTAATAGATGGTAATGGCAGTGGAAGCGCCCATTTGAGAAAAATCCCGAACCAGCACAAGAACACTTAAATCTACTAAACAAAATGACTTGTCCGTGACCCGTGGAAGGATAGCGTCTGTGACTGGGATGAATGAGACACACTGTTAAATTTAGACACTTATATTCCCTCCAACTCTACAAACACAATCAAATAATGGTACACCAATATGCGCACCTCTTAACTTGAACTTAAAACACTACTCTGGGGAATAATAGTTATACATGATATAGAAATTATTGGAAACTCAGGCAACAATAAATTTGAATTAGTAAGAAATGTTGCTTGCACACATGAAACAGGCCTTAAGGGCTTTCAACAAAATAATATCCAGCACTGAGAAAATGGTATTCAAAAATAAGAAATTAATAACTCTACAATGAATAGGCCTTAAGGGCACTCAACAAAATTATATCACCCCAACAGATGCACACTTCCTAACCTAACTTAACCACTACTCTGGGGAACAAAGGTTATACCTGAGATCAGAATTATGAAGAAAAATTAGATGCATTAAAAGAATCAAATCACAGTATCACTCTGGTTCCACTTAATGACACAAACATTCAAAAAACAATACTATCAAAATTATTTAAGAAATATTAAACCACACACGTCAAGATAACATCAGTAACTGAGAAATGGTATTAACTACACACAAATATAGTCACTATTATTGATTTGTTACTGGGTCCACCAATACTGGTGAACCATGCTCCACTAGGGTGTGTCATAGGAGGGAAGATCAGCTAAAACTAATGGCCCATCACTTTTTTGGTAGATTTTAGTGTATATAAACAGAAAATAATTTCAGTTTCAATATTTTGCAACCTTTTGCTAGGTAAATTTTAGCGTGAAATTTATCGAAAATCTAACGTACAGCTGCATTAGTGCATTACAATTAAATAGTGAACATTGCTTTCTGACTTCATTCTTTAACAACCCAACTAACAATATTTTTTTCTGTTTCAGATTCTGATGCATTTATAAGTTGATAATATTTGCGATGGCTGCTTGTG
Organism: Homarus gammarus; assembly: GCA_958450375.1. Taxonomy (NCBI): domain Eukaryota; kingdom Metazoa; phylum Arthropoda; class Malacostraca; order Decapoda; family Nephropidae; genus Homarus; species Homarus gammarus. The sequence goes on along the minus strand of CAUDMG010000438.1, from coordinate 335,833 downwards.
TCAGGACGAGGAATCAAAAATCCAGCCATCTCAGTCACTATCTTGGGTCTGGGAGAGAGCTCCTGAAGTCGGAGTTGCCTACATTGAGAGATGCTTTGAGATACGGTGTTTTAATCAGGCAAATCAGTGAAAAGAACCAAAGAACTTACACAAACAAAGACATTGCCAGTGATATGACCAAAGCTGTCTTGGCACAGTACACTCTGGCTAACGCTCAGTTCAAGCCTCCAGTCATAACAAGTCAGAAGAAGATTAGTGAGAGACTGCTAGCCAGTTGGGAAAAGGCAAGAGGTATCTCTCTTGGGAGAGGAAAACTTGCAGTTAAGGACAGCTTTGCCTAGCAACTGGACCAGTTATTTGACATAATTACTTGCAAGTGCCAAATTGTTCTCTGTCCTGAGTTTGGATGCGATCGTGACTGTAAATCCGAGGCCCACATCTCCTGTATTTGCAAGCGTGAACTGAAGATTCCTGTGATCGAACTGGCATTTGTCAAAGCACAGAGAGAGAAGACTGGCAGTATAGGGGCTCTCATGATTTCTAGCCAAGATATTTCGGAGTCCAAGAGACAGGAGGCTGCCACAGAGAGACAGAAGAGGAGAAGAGTTGCCGAGGAAAAGAGACTTGAGAAGGCCCAGGGTGAGGTAAAAAAGGCCGATGATTGGAGTCAAGATGATTCAGAGTTTAATGACTTCCCCATGGCTGATCCGAGTGCTGACCAGGAGAATGGTGACTTTGTCCCTAACCCAGCATGCGACACCACACTGGTCTCAGAGAAACTGCAGAGATAGCAACAGCTGCCTGGGTTGACGGTGGTTTGATAACACCTGATGATGTTCACCTGGTGATAGATCATAACAAAGTAAGGAGAGCTCAGGAGAAACTTGTCAGTAACCTAGAAGAGGAGTTTGATAAGGGGATAAGAGAAAATGGAATCAATTGTTTGTTCTTTGATGGGAGAAGGGATGACACTAAAGTGTTCATGAAAGTTGGAGATTCTGACAAGTTGTTCCCTGCCATGGTGAAGGAGGAACACTACTCCTGCTGCAGTGAACCAGGAGGGAAGTATTTGTGGCATTTCACTCCAGAGAAAGATGACATCAGGAAACCAGCTGAGATAGTGGCAGATAACATTGTGAACTGGCTCAGAGAGAGGAACGTAGACCAGACCCTGCAGGCCATTGGAGGGGACAGCACTAACACGAACACAGGGTGGCAAGGAAGGGGGGGGTCATACAGTGGATAGAGCGGAAGATTGGGAGGAAGCTGGTCTGGATTGTTTGTGACCTCCACACCAACGAGTTGCCACTCAGACATCTGATCCAGGAGCTGGATGGCAAGACTCTTTCAAACAACAGATGGTCTGGTCCTCTTGGCAAGATGCTGGACTCTGCCACTGAGTTAGAAATAAATCCGAGCTTTGAAAAAATCACAGTTGGCCCTCCACTCGTTGAGCTTGCACATACTGTCATTGACGACCTGAGTACTGACCAGTACTATGGTTACATGATTTGCAGTGCCATCAAAACTGAGGTCATGCCTGATAGACTTGCTTACCTGCAGATAGGTCCAGTCTCACATTCTAGGTGGCTCACAACGGCTCTCAGGTTCTGCAGAATTTGGGTCGCTCATCATGAACTGAAAGGGAACCAGCTTCACAACCTGAGACTTATTGTCCAATTCATCGTGAGTGTCTACTTGCCAAATTGGTTCAACACCAAGGTCAAGTCATCGTTCTCCGAAGGTCCGAGGCATGTTCTCTTCCAGCTTGAGCTCCTGAGGAGTCAGCCAAGGAAGGTTGTTCAGATTGTGGAGCAGACTGTGAGGAGATCTTCCTGGTATGCTCATCCCGAGGCAGTTCTGCAGACAATGCTCTGCAGTAAGGATGAGGAGGAGAGAAGAGTGGCAGTCAAAAAGATCTTGGATATGAGACTTATGAGAGGATCTGGGCATGACGAATCAGTTGGTGACGATTCCTTCAGGGTCAGGAAGACTCCTGAAGTCAATCTAGGTGCCAAGACCCTCACTGATCTCATAGATCTGGATAACATCCAGGCTGGCAGTGAGCCTCCTCTTACCTGCAGCCTCACCAATGTTCAAGTCAGAGCTTTCCTGGACAACCCCATGCATGTCCCTGCCTGGCCCTCGCACACCCAGAGTATAGAGCGTTGTGTACAGCAAGTGAGCGAGGCCAGCAGTCACGTGTACAGCCAGGAGAGGAGGGAAGGCTACATCCGAGCTCAGGTGGTCAGCAAGGAGGTGATGAGTAGAAACATAAGCAAGAAAGACATGTTCTCTATGGTGTGCAGCAACACCGGGTCGTAGTAGTAAAACCGGTTTTTGTATTTGATGATTTTGTTTTCCAAAGGAATATTAAATTTAATAAATGTGTCAAGATCATTCGTTTCACTATTCTGGATCATTTTTATCCTAATAAATTAACCTGATACATTTACTTTACTTTAAATAAGCTATTTAGTGGTCTTGGTAAAAGGGTGGGAATACTGAATTTTCATAAGATTTCAAGTTAAAATTTACCTAGCAAAAAATGAAAACTTTTCAAATCTGAAGATATCACATGATTCTGCACATAGAACTACATCATTAATACCATGGGCCAACTCAACATACACCCGTAATAAGGGAGATAAAATGTTCCTCTAGGTATCCCCTAGACTCATGGTCCCAGTGTGTGACCCTGTATCACTCAGCTGGCCTCACTTTACCCCCAGTACATCCATGAAACGGAAGGGAGTGAGCAAATCAGTCCTTGTACAGTTGAGAGAAGCTTTAGCTTCCCGTTAGCAAGAGGGTTTCACTAAGCTGCTCGAGACATGTGGTGTTGTGAGCCGAGGTAAAGGAGGCTGATGACCCCAACGATCGTCCCGTCGTCAGCTGGGCACCCAGACGGCTAGATTCCCTCAAGAGATCCTTTGATACCCCCCTAAACAGTGACAGGCCTACACTGATCGGTCCAATGGCGACAATCGCCACCCTCAATCATCAACGGCAGTCTCAAACGGCAGTCAATCTCTCGCAGTCAAACTCCGGTCAACTCGGGTCAAGTGGGTTCTGACGGAAACCCTGAAATGAACTCACTGTTAGCTCTAGTTTACTTTACCACTGCCCTATCTAACCCTGTCTGAGATCGAATGAGACTTACTTGTTATACTGCAATAGTGCAACACAGGTGACTAGGCCACGTGACTATTTCTGTGACGGACGCGCAGGGACGTCTTGTTTGTATGAATGCTTCTCCGTGACTGAGGGAGAGCCAGCGTCGCGTCTCTCCAAGGCGCTAGCTTAGGCCTACGTGACATATTTTCCGCCTAACTAATTACTCCTTGGGACACCCGTAACATTATTCAGACTGATAAACGATCTATAATAATTTCCAATTCAATAATAGTCCCTTAACTTCATGAATCGCATCATTATTAATTCGGCAAATTACATTTAATATCATAAAGGCCTAGTTCCACAACCTCCCACTTTGTGCGGGGAGCGCTCTCTTCCCTCAGACGACCTTGAACGCTCAGTATCCCTAATGGCGGGGCATTTGAAATTTCTGAATATTACAATCGACCCACCTAAAAAAAGACAGCACTGTCCTCATGTGCTGAGAAAAACATACATACGACCCCCCTAAAAATTTTTCCTAAGGACTGCATCTCACCCCTTTAACGTGCTAAACGCAGCATTTCTGTCTTCTCTTCTCTCCTTTTCTCTCCCGCTAACATATATATATATATATATATATATATATATATTTCTCTGTTACATCGCCTGAGGATATACAGGTATGCTGTATATATATCCAGTCCTCTTGTTTAGGAGAATTTCTCATTTTTTGTGTAATGTTGGTGGAGGTCATGTGACAGTCCTTCTAGCTAGTCTTGGATAAATAACTCAACCTAATGTACCTACCATCTCTCAACAACCAGCCCTCCTTAACCACCATCTCTCAACAACCAGCCCTTCTTAACCACCATCTCTCAACAACCAGCCCTCCTTAACCACCATCTCTCAACAAACAGCCCTCCTTAACCACCATCTCTCAACAACCAGCCCTCCTTAACCACCATCTCTCAACAACCAGCCCTTCTTAACCACCATCTCTCAACAACCAGCCCTCCTTAACCACCATCTCTCAACAACCAGCCCTCCTTAACCACCATCTTTCAACAACCAGCCCTCCTTAACCACCATCTCTCAACAACCAGCCCTCCTTAACCACCATCTCTCAACAACCAGCCCTCCTTAGCCACCATCTCTCAACAACCAGCCCTCCTTAACCATCATCTCTCAACAACCAGCCCTCCTTAACCACCATCTCTCAACAACCAGCCCTCCTTAACCACCATCTCTCAACAACCAGCCCTCCTTAACCACCATCTCTCAACAACCAGCCCTCCTTAACCACCATCTCTCAACAACCAGCCCTCCTTAACCACCATCTCTCAACAACCAGCCCTCCTTAACCACCATTTCTCAACAACCAGCCCTCCTTAACCACCATCTCTCAACAACCAGCCCTCCTTAACCACCATCTCTCAACAACCAGCCCTCCTTAACCACCATCTCTCAACAACCAGCCTTCCCTGCTGACCAGCCCTCAACAACCTTGCCTCCAATCCTCATTAACAGCCCTCACTGCCCACAGACAACAGCGGAACAAGTTGAAGCTGGACAACCTGAGTCTAGCGAGCAGCCCGGGAGAGAAGCGTTTGCTGCGCCACCAACTGAGCTCAGACAACATGTCTCTCTCGCCCTTCTCCCCAGTGCCCAATGTGAAGATCCAGGACACCCGCATGTCCTCCAGTGCCGAGGACTTCCTCTCTCGCCGGGGGTCGTCAGGTATAGGCTTCATGGGATACTCCTTCTCAGGTAAATCCCGGCAAGCAAGTTGTGGTGGTGGTGATGGTTGTGGTTGTGGTGGGTGATGGTGGTGGATTTGGCCTGGGTGTTGAGAGGAAGGGAGTCAGTTTGTCTAATTTGAGTATGAATGATCACTTTGGCTAAGTTGATCAATGAATGTACTGTACAGTATAAGGTAAGTCACTTATTTCAGTTGAAGATAATTATTAGTGCATAGCGTCAAAGAAAATATGATTCTTTGTGGAAAAAAAGTGATAATACAGTATTTAGTTTGAAGGGGAAATCGGAAAATATCAAGGTCCCTTCATCTCACACTCATTTTGCCACATGCACAGCCACCCACCATGTGCATCATCGCCTGCTGTACACCTCACGACATGGCTCATCAACCCAACAGTCCATACAGCCAAACTAATGTAAACTCTTAAAGACTCCCTGAAGGTCTTAGAAAAAAAATAAAAAATAAAAATAGTCTGATAAGGGACTTGGTGGGTTGCAAAGTCTTGTGTGATTGGCTGAAGCAATAGCTAACAACAATGAGTTTTAGAAGATCTTGTGTGATTGGCTTAGGTGTCAGCCAATCATGAGCTGTTTCGTGAATGTGTGGAGTGTTGGTGCCATTTTCTTGACATTCCAGTTTTTCTCATTATTGTTACGGTTGCAGAATGTTCTGGGATTCCTGTGGTTTTGCTCTTAATGCTTGTCTGTATTATTCCTTAGTGGTATGAGAATATATCTTACTAAAACCTAGGAATCATTTTGAACCATTAATAGTAAGGAAGCATTGTCTTATATAGTTAGCTTTGCAAAAGTTCATGTCTGCAACTAATTTTTTTTTTTTTTTCACACTCACATATAGAATCTTGTTGTCTAATATATGCTTGAGAATAATGCATCTGTTTTTGGAACATGTCCTTAAAATGGCACTCTTAAGATTTTTGTCCTGTTGCATGCAAATGTTGAAGAAAACATATTTTAGCAATAATAAGGTTAAGCAATGTATTTGAGAATACAAGTACAGTTGTCATTGTCCTCATGAAGTAAATTTTTAGCAACAAAGAGAATCACAGGTGTTGGCAGGTTATTAGTCAGACCATCAGCTCGTAATACCTGGGCATTTGTCCGCTCCTTAAGGGGACAAAAGGTTAGTGTTCTTCAATAATTTAGAAGCCATGTAGGAATTTACATTTGAAATTTGAAAAACTCAACTATTGATGTCTTATTGGAATGAATAATGGTACAACAGTGAATATTATTTATTAGCAACTACAGGTTGAACCTCACTAGTACGACAAACTCAGGACCAAACCGATACCAGACATATTGAAAATTACAAACAACTGAAGCTTAGGTTAAAAAAATAAATCAATGTATATATAGTACTGGTACAACTTACATAAGCATACAGTATAGTCTGGATTTACGCGGTTTTTGTTTAGGCGTTTGGTCATTTACGCAGTGCCTTGCCAGAATGAAATGTTTTAATTACGCAGTAAATTTGGTCATTTACGCGGCGAGCGGCTGGAGAGGTCCAAACCTCCGCGCCATTTTTTGCCCAGCAGTCCATTCTTGACCATACGTGGGAAGCTGTGCGGTGAGTGGTGGGCATTAGGCCGCTCTTGCGTTATCGCTAATGTCATATGACGTATCGGACTGTGATTGGGCCACGCATCCTTACCACCCACGCATTCCCTCCGCCGTTAGCTGTGATTGGTCTAATGTAACATGACGTGCCCTGCCACCAGAGGGTAGAAGTCGCTGACCTAGCAGGGCCTGTCTCACTGTATTCAGTCCACGTATACTGTTCTCTCTTATGCCCGCTATTCCCCTCACAATGGCTTCCGCGGGACCCCCACCACCCGAGAAAAACCTTGAATTACCTGGACCAAGCCATGATAATGTGAAGGAAATCATCGAGTTGGGGGAGAAAATTTAGCTCATCCTTGACAACGACCCAGACAAGCATCGGTATGAAGTGTCTAATAACCTTCTGTTGAAAGTTATGGAGCCGTATATCCAGATCTATCTCGACAACATCAATGCTAGTCGTCAATATAGTATTGAGGACTTCCTCGCCCGCAACCCACCACAACCACAGCCAGCCCAAGTCAGTGAGAGTGAGGATATGGACTTTGAGGGGTTTGTCTGGGAGGCCCTGCAAACCTCTGCGAGTAGTGAAGTGAAAGTGATTCACCGGAGGGCAACTAATCTGCCCTCTGCCTCGGAACCAGCCGCCATCCACGTGTGCCGACCCAGCTTTTCTACTAACGTAAGTGTTAAAAAACCTAATATTATTGATATTTCTCTTAATTATTAATTGTGTGTGCATACCATCATAAAATTAAGATGTTATTTTTACTACAACGTACGTATTGTGTCGGAAAAAGTGGAGTTTGGGGGTCAGCCCAGTCTCTATTTCAATTAATCCCATATGTTCTGTTATTTCATTTACTCGTTTCTCGTTTTACGCAGACCTCCACGGGTTCAATTGACCGCGTAAATGCAGATTATACTGTACTGTATTTTACGGTAAATTTTTTTGAATAAAGTTACCAACTCCTATGGGGAAAAACATAAAATAATATACGTACTGTATTGTATCTTAGTAAATTTTTATCATATATATATATATATCAGGGAAGAGAATCCCGTCTTAATGCTCAGAGAGAGCGAACAGCGGCAAATCGGTCACAGGAAACAGATCAGGAAAGGGAATTCCGTCTTAATGCTGACAGATAGCAAACAGCAGAAAGGCGTTCTCTAGAAAATGATCAAGCGCGTGAAATTTGTTTGAATGCTAATAGACAGAGAGCTGTGGGATCCAGAATTCTAAGAAAGAATACACAGTGGCATTCACTTGCAAGAGCAGCATTTAACTATGACAATGATATAGAATATGAAAAGTATTCCTCTGTTGTCATTGGCAACATAGATAAGAAATGTGAACACTGCAGTGCAAAGAAGTACAAAGGAGAATCTGCTGGACTGTGCTGCTCTCATGGGAAAGTACGACTGCCAAATTTGGAAAAACCACCACAACCATTGAAGACTCTCATGCTGGGAACACCACCAGAGTCAAAACACTTCTTGGAAAATATACTGAAGTACAATTCATGCTTCCAGATGACATCCTTTGGAGCTACCAGAGTAGTTCGTGAGCACGGATACATACCAACATTCAAAGTCCAGGGTCAAGTCTATCACAAAGCAGGATCCCTCTTACCACTGGAAGATGAGCAGGCAAAGTTCCTCCAAATCTACTTCATGGGAGATCATGAAAAGTAGGCTACTACCAGGTGTGGCAACATTCAAGGTGTCAGACATAACATTGTCCTATCTCTCCAAGAAATGCTGCATGAGCGCAACACGTATGTACAGTCATATAAAAATGCCCTGGAAAACATGCCTTCTGACGGGTACAAAGTCAGGATCAAAGCAGACACGACCCCTAAGGGAGAACATGAAAGAAGATTCAATGCTCCTGTAGTTGATGAATTAGCCATCCTGATTGTTGGTCAAGAGTTTGAGAAACGAGACAGCATACTCAAAATGTGAGACGAGTCGCTCACAAGAATATTAGAGACACATTGATCTTATGATGCACTGCAGTATCCTCTCATCTTCTGGAAAGGTGAAGATGGATATCACTTCAATATTCCTCACACAGATCCAGAGACTGGTGCGGCAAAAGTAGTACGAAAGTCTCATCTAATGACTTTTATTCATACAGATTCATGAATAGAGAAGACAGTTTCAACCAGATACTAAGATGAAGGAACCTCTTCCACCAGTTTGTAGTGGACATGTATGCCAAAATTGAAACAGAAAGACTCACCTTTATACGACTGAACCAAAAAAAGTTCAGGGTTGATGACTACATTCATCTGAGAGATGCAGTAGCAAGGGATGGACATGTGGGCAATGTTGGACAGCTGGTGATTCTCCCCTCTTCCTTCACTGGAGGTCCGCGATACATGCATGAAAAGACTCGGGATGCCATGACCTACGTCAGAAACTATGGACGACCAGATCTCTTCATTACTTTTACATGCAACCCTGTATGGACTGACATAACAGAAGCTCTAATGGAAGGCCAGAAAGGACAAGATCGGCATGACATTATAGCGAAAGTATTTCGTCAGAAAGTGATCAAACTCATGGACTTGCTTACAAAAGCATCAATCTTTGGCCCTACACGGTGCTACATGTACTCCATGAGTGGCAGAAACGAGGTCTACCACATGCCCATGTCTTGATCTGGCTGAAAGAGAAACTACGACCGAACATGATTGACAACTGCATATGAGCAGAGTTTCCTGATTCAGAAGAAGATCCAGTTCTCTATGAGATTATCAAGAAGCAAATGATTCATGGGCCATGTGGACCATTCGACAGACACTCTCCATGCATGAAAGATGGACGTTGTACCAAAAACTTTCCAAAAGACCTGAGAAAGGATACTCAGAGTGGAGAAGATAGCTATCCTCAGTACAGGAGAAGAGCGCCAGGCGATGGAGGTTTTACAGCAGTGTTGCGACCTGGAACAGACAGTGAAATAACAGTAGACAACAAATGGGTGGTCCCCTACAATCCTCCTTTGACTAAAGCATTCAATGCGCACATCAATGTGGAGTTTTGCAATTCAGTCAAGTCCATCAAGTATGTCTGCAAATATGTTAACAAAGGCTCTGACCAAGCGATCTTTGCATTGGAAAGGGATGGAAATCATGAGGAGGTGACACAGTTTCTGCAGGGCCGTTATACAGTATATGCAGCAATGAAACCCTATTGAGAATTTATAATTTTCCCATACACGAACGATATCCAACAGTAGTTCATCTGGCTGTTCACCTAGAAAATGGACAAAGAGTATACTTCACAGAAGAGTCCCTCTAAAATCAAATGGCAAACCCTGCTGATGCGACTCTCACTGCATTCTTCAAGCTTTCACAGGAAGATGAGTTTGCTCAAAAACTCCTGTATGTTGACGTAACCAAGTTCTACATATGGCAGACTTCAATGAAAAAGTTCCAGAAAAGAGCTCAAGGATCCGATGTTGAAGGATATCCAGGGATAAAGTCAGGCAATGCTTTGGGACGTGTCTACACGGTTCACCCCAACCACTTTGAATGCTATTGTTTGAGACTGCTTTTGCACCACATCCGTGGCCCAACATCATATGCAGCACTCAAGACAGTGAATGGACAAGTCTGCAGAACCTATCAGGAAGCGTGCAATCTCCTTGGCCTACTGGAAGATGATGGTCACTGGAATGACACATTAGAAGAGGCAGCAGCTACTCAATCGCCAATGAGAATGAGGAACCTGTTGGCCATCATGATTGCTACATGTGGACTTTCCAACCCAAGCCAGCTCTGGAAAAACCACCAAGAAAGTCTTTCGGAGGATCTGCTTCACCAAGCAAGAGGAGAACATCCTGGTCAAGAGATTGAGTTCATGGATGACATGTTCAACTGGGCTCTGATCATGCTGGAAGACAAAGTGATGGAGCTATGCGGAAAAAATCTGACTGATTTTGGATTACCTTCCCCAAACCGAGAAGAACCAGTAGCTGCAAACAGGGAGTTGCTCAGAGAGACAGACTACTCAGTTGAAGTTCTGGTGAATTTTCTTAAAGAAAATGAGCCTCACCTGGTGCCTGATCAAGCAAATGCTTATGAACAGATCTTGCAAGCGATACAAGCGGAGCAGGGAGGTATGATCTTTCTTGATGCACCTGGCGGGACAGGAAAAACATTCCTCATCAACCTTCTGTTGGCCAAAGTACGTCATCAGGGGAAAATTGCTCTTGCTGTGGCATCCTCAGGCATTGCTGCAACACTACTAGAAGGAGAACATACTGCACACTCAACTTTTAAACTGCCTCTCAACCTCGCTCACAATGAGAATCCAGTGTGCAATATCAAAAAAGGATTCGCAAAGGCAAAACTCTTAGAAAAATGCAGCCTCATAGTCTGGGATGAATGCCACTATGTCTCACAAGTTAGCGTTTGAAGCATTGGACAGGACCTTGCAAGACGTACGAGAAAATGACCAGCTCATGGGTGGCATTACAATGGTCATTGCTAGAGACTTTCGCCAGACCCTACCTGTCATTCCTCGAAGCACTCCAGCTGATGAACTGAATGCATGCCTCAAGGGATCATACCTTTGGAGAAGTGTTCAGACACTCACCCTATCCACAAACATGAGAGTACTTCCTTATGCTCATCAATGATGCCCTAAGAGAAACCCCTGCTCGCTGGAAATATGTCGACGACTCCACCATTGGGATCAGCGTCAACAATTCTGCTCCCAACTATACCGCCCTTCAGGATTTATTGAACAGTCTCCAAAACTGGGCCACCAACAACCATGTCACCATCAACCATACCAAGACCATGGTTATGCACATCAACCTCTCCTCCGACATTGCCCCACCTCCTTCCATTACTCTAGGTCCGAACACACTCCAGGTTGTAGATTCCACGAAGCTCCTCGGCGTCACCATAGACAACAAACTAAATTGGAAACCACACGTCAGTGAAGTTGTCAAATCCTCCAGTTTCCGTCTCCACCTCCTCCGCCGACTCAAGTCCCTCGGAGTTCCTGCACACGAGCTCCTCAGTGTTTACACAACATTCATACTTCCCAAGCTCACCTATGCCTCCCCCACCTGGTCTTCCTCCCTAAATGCCACACAACGTAAACACCTAGAAAAAGTGCAAAAGAGGGCATGCAAGATTATTCTCTCCTCTTCCTACTCCACATATCAAGAAGCGCTCAACACACTGACCCTTTCGACTCTCACTGACCATCACCACGACCTCATCTGCAAATTTGGTAAGAAGCTTCTACACCATCCTCGACACCGGCTCCTACTACCACCTGAGATCCCTAGTCCGAGAATTACTGTTCGACACCACAACCGCATCCAGCCCATACGTGCACTTACTGATCGCTATAAGAACAGCCCAGTCCCAACCATTGTAAAAATTATCAATAACTTGTAATAAACCAGTGTATTCGCTCCCAGTAAACACTACTCCTTGCACTGTCACTATGTTGAAATGAACTGTAGTTTGAGCTTTTCCCCATCTAGTTATTATGTCTTATTTGTGTCACTTATGTTACTTGTATATTATTTGTAATTCGAAACCCATTCCCCAAATATGTAACTGTATATTTTCAGCCTTCTGGCTGCCAAGCTCTTTCAATAAACCGTTACTTATTATTATTATTATTATTACAAGGAGATCAGGATGCTGAACGGTTTGCAAACCTTCTACTACAAATTGGGAATGGAACTTTCTCTGTTGATTCAGAAGGATAAAAAATCATTCCTCAAGGATGTGGAAATGTTGTAAAGTCCTCAACTGAGCTCACTAACATGGTCTACCTAAACATTATCCACCACTACAAGGATCACAAGTGGCTGCGTGAACGCGCAATTCTAGCACCAAAGAATGAAACGGTGGCTGAAATCAACATGACTCTACTCAGACAGCTTCCAGGCAGTGAGACCTCATTCAAATCTGTTGACACAGTAATCGACCAGGACCAAGCAGTCCAGTCCCCTGCAGAATTCCTTAATTCTTTGGAGCCCGCTGGAATGCCTCCTCACCACCTCACTCTCAAGATTGGAACTTCTATAATGCTCTTAAGAAATCTTGAACCACCAATTCTCTGCAATGGCACAACACTGGTGGTGAAGAACATGATGCCACATGTACTGGAAGCTACAATCCTGACAGGAAAAGCTAAAGGAGAGGACGTGTTTATACCAAGAATACCTCTCATCACCACTGACCTGCCATTTGAGTTCAAGCGACTTCAGTTCCCGGTTAAAGTGAGCTTTGCCATGGCCATCTACAAAAGCCAGGGACAGTCCCTAAAGATGGTTGGCCTAAACCTGGTGTTTCCTTGCTTTTCTCATGGACAGTTCTATGTTGGATGCTCCCGGGTGGGAACTGCCAAAAATCTGTACATACTTGCTGCTAATGGCAAAACCAAAATGTGGTCTACCCTAATGCACTGCAGTGAGACAATGTGGAGCCTTCCGGAGGGTGGCATCCTCCCGTGGTCTAGCAAAAGAGCCGCCCAAGGGAGGGCGGCGTTTTTGCTAGACTACTGCTAAAATGGGGGATGCATCTTATATGCCGTAACAATACGGCACTGTATTTTTTATATTTTTTATATCATTATTTATCGTTTTTATACATCTAGTACATTTACCGGATGATACGGACAATCGGCTTTTTCGGGCAGGTGGTCACCCCTTTTAGTCGGGATCTTTGAGGGTTCACTGTACTTAAAACAATGTAAAAAATAATGATAATAATTAACAAATATCAGATTTTTTTTATTTATGTACAAAAAATGTAACCCGCCCCCCCACCCCACCCCACCCCACCCCACCCCCAGTCATCAGTAAAATTGATGATATTCGCGGATTTGGCAATTCCCCGCCATTTTGAGACCCAATCCCCCACGAATTTTAAGGGCATGTTATAAAGATTAAGGAAGTTGAAGATTAAGAGTAAGGACAATCAGGACATAAAGTAAAGATTTGTATGTACAGTAATATATATATAAATTTAATACTAACCAAAATAAACATTAATACTATTGAATAAGAAAGTATTAATTTGGTGCCATTGTGGTTTCTAGATAAGTTATTTTACCAGTACTGTACAGTACTGTATTGTCTTTATTATACAATTTAGAACAAAAACTAATGGCAGGGTACCAAGATATGAATACTGTAGTTGTAGTAATGTCAGTAGAAATAGCTGTTGCAATAAACATTGTATAGATAGTTGTAATGGCACTCGTGGTAGTTGGTAGGGGAAGTTGGTGGTACACTGGTACAATGTATCTCTCAATGTTGGGTCCTGGGTTTAAAATCTGGCCTGGGACAGATGTGAGAAGGGTGTTTATCCAATGTGATACCACCAAACATGACAGGCTTATTCTGGGTACTCTGATTTCCTCTTGTACTAACACTGAACAATAAAAGTCATAACAAGTAATCAAAGAATAGACCAACTGCCCACATGGCTAGTAAACTGATAATGATAAATAACTCTTATCATAATCATGAAGTAGAGTAGTAGGATTTGTTTGGCATGTACCAACATCGCAGTACTATTTGATAATAATAATACAAATAATTGTTATTTAATTAGTTTGACCGAGGATAACCAACAAAATCATCAGGTGCTTATTTCCAGGCGGTCACCCTTCCAAGCACCTACCTGACCCTGCTGTAAGAGAAACAGTTTACAGTGTTGATAATATTGATGAGAAAGAATTTTGTTATTTGTAAAAGTGATGTTAAACCTTGAGATGTATTTTACTAGTCCTTACTTAAAGACTCTAGCCATTGAAACACATAAAATCGTAACATTGATCAAATAACAAGTAGAATTTACTAGTGAGTGGTTATGTGAGCAGATGCTTTGATAACAATACAGTAATGGTAATGGACAATACAATATTTCTAAGCAAAATTATAGGCCCTTTGCCTTATGAAGTTATTTAATGTGCATGATCATAAATTCATACAACACCGAAGTTTGGAACATCAAAGGTCTACAGTAGTACATGAAGAATATTCTTCCTAATTGAATGTGTTGGAATACACCTCAGTAAAAGCTGATCATTATGATCCTATAACGTAAACTTTGAGCACATTCTCACATTATTGGTTTATGTTGGCTACTTTGAGTGAGAGGCTCTACAATGTAGCAGTGATGAGCCATTGTGTAGTACAGTAGTACCTTATTATTTTAACTCTTAATGGTGCCCTTTGTCAGTGGACTTTTCATGTTCCTTACATTTTATTTTTTCACGTGTGGGGGCAGAGTAGGGAATCCCTGGCCACTACAATAGTTACAAGCTGGATAATTGTTAGTGAGAGCAAGATGATCAAAGAGGCACGTTGTGTTGTGTAAAGTTTTGTACTGTTGTTAGTAGTTATGTTGTCATCTTGCTGTTTTATGTCAGTCAATATTGATGTATTTTCTCTCTTGGACATCTGTTTTTGAATGGTTGCATTACGTCTCTTCATATGAGTGCAAGACATAGATGTTTGTATTTTTGTGTTTTTACCATCATGTATTTTCGGTGTATTTTTTTTTTTTTTTTTTTTTTTTTTTTTTTTTTTTACATTTCATGTAATTTTGTGAATGATCTACAGTGCAGTAATTGATTCAGCAGTAAAGAGTACAGTATACAATTACTGTACTGTATTTACAAAATGAACCTACAAATAAAGTATTAACTTTTTTATGAACAATAATCTCAGTATAGATGATGTTCTCAGTAAAGTAATCAAGTTTAAATTTCCACCAAGACTTTGACTTGTAAAACATACAGCCGACCTCCAGTGGGCATCACATGCAAGGTGACAGATCCCAGGAAGCTGATGATTGTTTTTTTTACTTCTGTTACTTATAAGGAAAATAAAACATTATAGATAACTCACTTGAGGAAAAGTAATGCTAAAAGGCAAATGTCACCAAATTGACAGATGTCCCCAGATTATTGATGTACAGTAGAACGCCGATATAACACGAGATACATTCCAAGAGAGGTCGCTTTAAACCGAATTCTCACTAAATCGAAGTGTTGTTTCAATGGAATAATTTAGTTTGTGACTTGAGAGAAACACAAAATACTAAAAAGACTGAGAGCCTTATGTGAGTCCTATCTTCAAGAAGGGCGATCATCACTCCACGAACAACTATAGACCGGTGAACCTGACCAGCATAATATGTAAAGTACTTGAGAGTATTATCAGAGATACCGCAATGGAACATCTACGAAACAACCTTCTAAAGGACTGCCAACACGGTTTTATGCCGCGGCGCTCCTGCTTAACACAATTGCTCAAGGTATTGGATATTTGGACCCATATTCTGGAACAGGGTGGTAATATCGACATTATTTACCTAGATTTTGCCAAGGCTTTCGACAGTGTATCCTACGAAAGGCTGAAAATCAACCTGCAAGGATACAGAATTCGGGGAAATGGCCTAGCGTGGATAGAAGACTTTCTACATGACCGCAAGCAGTGTGTGGTGATTAATGGCACGAAATCATCATCCGTACCTCAGTACCTGTCACAAGCGGGGTACCACAGGGCAGTGTATTGGACCCGCTGTTGTTTGTTTGTTTCATAAATGACATGCCTGACGTACACCCTTCTATACAAATGTTTGCCGATGACGCCAAGTTATTTCGGGAAATCAAGAACCAAGCGGACTGTGAAGAGCTGCAGAAGTACCTCTGTGGGCTTCAAGAATGATCGAAGAAATGGCTGCTGAGATTCAATGTCAAGAAGTGTAAGAGGATGCACCTGGGGCATACCAACGGTAAGGAGGCGTATCATATGTCCCAACGGGATGAAGAAACTGCAATATTTGAGACTGAATGTGAGAAGGACCTAGGTGTGTATGTTGACAATGAGCTGAAGTTCTCGGGCCATTGCGAGAAGAAGGTAAATCAGGCAAATAAATTATTGGGTCTTATAAGAAGGTCGTTCAGATATCTAGACGGTCCGTCCCTCGTGACGATCTTCAAGAGTGAAGTGCTTCCCCATCTGGAGTACTGTCACCCCATCTGGTCCCCGAGATATGCTAGGGACTGTCAGTTGGTTGAAAATGTTCAAAGGAGGGCCACCAGACTGGTGCCTGCACTTCGGCACCTCAGCTACCCTGAGAGATTGGAGCGCCTGAACTTGCCCAGCTTATACTACAGACGGGCAAGGGGTGACCTAATTGAGGTGTATAAGCATCTCAGGGGGCACTACTCAGTCGAGTGTCCTTACTTGGAGCTGGCGGACGCTCGTCCCACAAGGGGTCACAGCTCAAGATTGAAGAAGCCGCAGGTCTAGAAAACTGTGAGGGCAAACTTTTTCGGAGTGAGAGTTGTGAACTCTTGGAACAATCTACCAGAAAGTGTTGTGACGGCACCGAGTGTGAGCTCTTTCAAGACCAGACTTGACCAACACTGGAGCAGGTTGAGGTACATTCAGGAGCCGGTGCATGCTCAGTACTTGAACAACAGTGCGAAACAGAGACGTGACCGATCGCCCAAGCGGCTAACGAACCGATCAGTGGTGAAGAGGATAAAAGAAAAGAAAAAGATGCACCTCAGCCCATCTCCTAGAATAAACAAAACATTGTTTTTTGTAGTATTATGTTAAAACAAACACTCATAAATCAACACAGCTAAAATTAAGGGATGTGAAGTGGTCTGTTTACTGGCTGGGAAGATGGGGGGAAGGGAGGGAGGTGAGGTGATATGTTTGATAGTTGATGCCAAGGTTTAGTGGTTATTTATTTATCTGTCCTTAAGAGTGACTAAGTTTTTCTCTTATAAAATGTCACTGAACTGACATGAGAGAATATAATGAACATTGCTGGAATTCTTATAAGATAGTGATTAATTTGAATATAAACATGCTATAGTTCGCATTAGACATACAAATTTTAGATCAAATTTAAGAATTTTATTACAAAAGGCAAAAATTTTTATCTCTATTGCAAAATATATGACGTTTATATTCAAATTATTCGCTGTCTTGCAAGGATTCTAGCAATACAAATTATATTCTACTAACTTTAGTCTGTGACATTATATAAGATAAAAATTTTAAGCCTAAAACACCAAACCCTGGCTGGGAAGATGGGGGAGGGAAGGAGGGAGGGGAGGGAAGTGACAGTGACATGTTTGACAGTTGGTGCTGAAGGTCTAGTGAAGTATTTATTTGTTTATTTATGTCCTTTAGCTTGAGCTTAATTTTGTTGCTTGTAAAATGTCACTGAAGTGACCGGGGAGGATATAATTTACATTGCTGGAATTCTTATAAGATAGTGATTAATTTGAATATAAACATCCTATAGACAAAAATTTTAGTTATCATTTAGTACATTATTTTGAGTACATGTATAGTACAGCTTTACCCTGAGGACAGTGAAGCATGCCCAGAGAAACATTAGGCGCAAAAATTTTAAATATGATGCACCAGATTGACTCGTGCTAAATAGAAAAAATTCGCTTATATGCCTAACAGCCTATTAGAGGCAGTGTAGATACAATACACTGTATGCTAAGCCTTTATTACATAAGGAGTGCAATGTAGCCGGCACTGCACTAGACAAATTTCACTCCCTGAACTGATGAGATAACTACTTGTCCTCAACTGTGTGAACTAGAGGTGTCCTGATCTCGAACCAGAGAGCCTGAGACAGGTGACCGTTGTATCAACTTCTTGAAAGTTAATTTTGACAGTCACTTCAAACATACTTATAAGCTCTCACATGAAAAGAAAATAATTAATGCCATGAAATAAAATTATCATTAATTATATCTTTTTAATGAGAAAAGTTCTTTTTTTAAATTCATACAAGGCATCATAAAGGATTTCAAAGTGCTTTAACTGATCATAGTGTGCAGTATGTTGCTGAACTATGGCCTGTGCACAGTATCAAACAGTTACCATCTAAAGTAAATATCTTCATGTTACATATATTTTTTAGTTACTTGATAGTGCATTGTACAGCAATGTTTAAAAGCTTTCTCTTCTAGCAACGTGACTTCTACTGTACTTAACAACTATGACAACTGAAAGTCTTAAATCTAAAACAACAACTGTGTACAGAATGAACCAATGTGAACTTACATGACAATTTTACTGAATAAATATCCAAGTGTCGGCTCTGCTCCTCTTTACACAACAAGTAGCATAAATGAGACTCAAAAGTGAATTTCAAGGTCTTTCAAAATAAAACAGTCAAGCCAAGACATTGCTCTCATATGAATTCATAGGTTAATTATTTCCCCAATGTCACCTATGTAAGTTCTTAAATTCTTGAATTATGGATGACTAGTAATCTCCCAATGCCTGCTGTTGGATATCATATTAACGGGACCAAAATCCTAACACACATTACTGGGATTTACCTTTGGGCTTATGTTGACTAACGATTGTGAGTCTAAATATTACACATTTCATGACAACACTGTCGACTTTTTGCTAATCAAATTTTAAATTGCCATAATCGTTAGTCAAGAATATTTTCCTAAATAGTAAATATTGTTGAGCAATTTATTATCATCTGTCTTTCCAATTGTTCTCTTTTTTTGTGTTTTTAGTAATATACAGTGTGTTCACTTTTGGATGTGAGGTCATATACTATAGTGTATTTAGTATTTTCTATACAATGGTGTATTTAAAAGATTGATTTTTGAGTTGTACAATACCCAGCAAATGATATCTATCAGACCAAGATCTATATGCATTACAGTAAACCGTCCTGTTTGGCGACTAAATGGTGCCGAAAAAACCTCCCCAAACCCAGACTCGCTAAACCAGAGGGCTTAATCCAATGGGAAAAAGCCTAATTGGTACCGAGGGCCAGCCAGTCTCAATTTTTTCCTATTTTACCCACATATAACCTATATTTTATTGCTGAAAGAGAATGAATAATTAGTTAATCAACATAAACATATAAGACCAACCTTAAAATTATAAGTTAAGGTGCTTAATGTACACTAAGCTGGTATCTGAGGCTGGGGTAGGAAGGCAAACGTCCATCGCCCCCCTCCTCCACCACTGCCTCTGCCTCCGCCCCCACTAGGTCAAAGCCTTCAAAATAAAAGTCCTTTGGCAGGCTCAATTATATCCACAATCTTTCTCTTATCCTCAAATGAGTACTTTTTAATTTTCTTCCCAACTTGATACTCACGAGAATTTTTCGTCTATGTTTTCACCCCATCAGTTGAGCCGCCTGGGCGCTCAGATGGTCTTTCACTACCACTATCATCCCCTCCAATACTCCCAGGTACTTTTGAGGCCATTAATCCGCACGAGAACACCGCACCAAGCGAGAGTGAATAAAAAAATTTACACAAGGCCAAAGTCACTCAAACAAACAGCGGGAATGTGGATTGACGCGGTCAGAATGGCTACCTGAATAGCTGACTGGCGCTTTGCGCTCGGTAAATGCTCACCAGTAGTATTAAGCGCGTTTTATCTTGCACTTATTATTCTACAATTATTAGTTGTGAATTAATTTAAATTTAAACTCTCGCCAAAGGTGAGGGTTTGGTCGCCAAAATGGAGGGCAGGGTACTTTGAATTTTGACCTCCAACTTCGAATTCGCCAAACAGAAAGTTGCCAAACTGGAGGGTTTACTGTACAGTATTATATAATACTTGGTGTATGCCAGAACAGTACCTATACAGTATAGTACTTAATGGCAGGTCAATGAGTGACTCCAGAGTGACCCAACGCATCACCCTCAAGTAATTATTAGTTTCTTAATGTCCTTTTCCAAAGTAATTTCGGAATTATGAGGAATACCTGGTCAACTATTCAAGGAAGTTACTTTTATTACAAAGGAATAGAAGAATAGTAAGATGAATTATGTAAGTCTGACTGAGCTCAAAAACCATATTGATATGCTTCTAGCACTGCATGTTGCTTTGCAATACTGTACTGTACATACAATGCTTCAATAGTACTGTTATGGGAGTACTTCTTGTCATTTAATCAGTTGTTACAAGCTATTGAAATGAAGTTATTTCTATTCATAATTTGTTATTTATATGAAATTAAGTAGAAAAAAGGGCCACTGCCAGTATCATGTCCCTGTGTGCCTTGTGGCTGAGCTTCAACATTGTGGCTATTAGGACAAAGGTTTCATCTATTATACCAGTTCATGGTGCCAAGTGGCATAAAAGAAAAATTTACGAAAGCAAGTGATGAAGCACTCTAGAAATTAACCTTCAAATACACTCTCTGGTGTTAGAGAACAGTTATTGTTAACAAATTATTCTTAATCTATGTTAAGATAAAACAAACACTCAGTGAATAATTTTTTAGTCAAAAGTGACCAACATAATCCAAAAGTGAACTTTCTTTTTCACTTGTCAAATTTCTTGACACTGCAATTACTGTTATTGCTGCACGTGCCTTGTACTGTTGAACTTTGTAATGTATTTCTCTCACTCTTCACAGGATGCCACAGGTGATGCATTGTGTAAACAAACATCTGTTTTGCTGTTCCTACTGTAATGTACAAATTGTTGTGCAGGTATACTACAGCTTGTATGACATCAAGACTACAGTTGTTGGATTTGTGCTGTTTTCATAGTTCTCTTTTGGGCATACAGTACTGCTATAATTACAGGGATAGATAGGGTTAGAAAATGGGTTGTAGTTTGGACATTTCCTGTGTTCCTATTGAGGATAATTGCAGCAGAGGCTAAAGGAGGGAAGATGATAATTGGAGGTGTGTAGTAGAATCTTACTTTTTCGTTTTTGAGGAGAAAGACATCCTTTCTTAGAAGGTTTTGACTGGCCTGTAGCTGAGTAGGGAAATAATTGAGATTCAGAAATGGGTCCAGGAAATTATTTGAGAAAATTTTCTTTTGGACTTGCATTTGTAGTAAAAGAAAAAAAGTATCTGTCATTGTCTTGAACTTGGGGGACTAAAACTGCCTGTGTTTCTGCACCAACATCTGATTATTCAGTACTCGGAATAATTTATTTTAATTATTTGAGAAATTTCACTTACTGAAACTTAGCACTTCTTTTTATACGGTTTATATTACACTTTAAGAGACCACAGTCACTTTAGGAAATATATGTCTCATTTGACCCTTGCTATAACATGACTGGTGTGGACATGCTGAGTACTGACTGGCCGCTGAATCAAACTGGCATGTCCAGGATGAGCTGTGGACTTTGCCATCGCTATTTATTCCCTTATTAGACAATATAGAATTTACATTGATTATATTTAACTTTGTTTTGTCTTGGAATGTCATTCTAATGGATAACAGCCCATACTCTGTTGATAGGGAGATGAGTTGTGTGAAGACTTTGAAAATAGTGAAGAATGGTTGTTAGTAGTTATTAAGCAGAGAACCATCGGAAGATCAAGAAACTCATACGGTATAGACAGGGAAGCTCTATTATATATAACTTGGAATTAAATTTTTGTATTAATGGATAAACGGAAGTGGCTGAGATATAATCCAATTACTGAAGAAGGTAATAGATAATTGGTAGTTCAGTGTATGAAGACAACTTGACTCTTAGATTGGTAAGGTATCTGTTAGTAGAAAATGAGACAGGTGGCAAATAGGTCAATAGATGATGATAATAATTTAATAGTCACAATTTAGTTAATGGGTGGGCCTAGATAAGTTATTATAGTGTGTTTTTTAATGATTAATTTGGTGGTTCTGGGTTGATGAAAAAGTTGTTTGTGATCAGTATTAATTATCACATCATTACCAAATGAGTTCATAGTCATCGCCAAGGGCTTATTTTTCCTAGTTCTCATTTTGGGTGATATTTTGGTCTCCATGAGGTGAGAGTAAACGAAGGGATAAAAGGTAACATTACAAGGCTTCTTTTTTCTGTATGTAATTTAGAAAATTTGTTTTGGTGGAGACTCGTTTTTGTCTCAAACCTTTTTTTGGATTTTTTTTTTAATTTTGCAAAGTGTACGCTTTTTGTAATAATGAATGTTCAGCATTTTTGTCATCTTCTTTTACAGTATTTTGAAACTTATTGTCATAATTATTACACGTTAATCATTTTATACATCAACCTAGATCATTTGACAGTTATTTAAACAGTTCTGCACCAATCTAATTTGAGAACTAGTATCTAAAGGAATTTGCTTGTCATTGCATTCTTGTTCACAGTAATTTGATTTTTGACAGTTTTCCTTGTACAGTATATTAGGATTCATTCTCTAAATGTTCAGTGCCTCAGTGATAATGACATTTGAAGTTTATTTATTGTTTCAGTAATTTCTTTGTTCACTATTTTAAGTTTCATGTTACCTGTATTCCTATGAACTCTATAAATTGTAGTGCAAATATTTCATCCTAATTATCAAATACCATGTTAGTATGTAAATATTCCCAATTATCTCTGTTGGTTTAATTACAAATGTAGGTGCTATGATATGGTGCAGTCTACAAAGATATCTTTAGTCTAACCTGACCTGACCTGACCTGACCTAGCCTAACCTAACCTAATCTAACGTAAATATCTTGTAGACCGCATGTTATAGTAGCACCCATATATATATACTGTATATATATATATATATATATATATATATATATATATATATATATATATATATATATATATATATATTGCATTGTAAACAAAATTACCTTGCAAACCCTAATGAGGTCAATCCCTACTGACTAATCAGGTCCCTCGTCACCTGATTCCAACCTACTTCGTGTCCAATCAGCAACCATTGGCCGTCGACTGTCAGACAACGAGTTAATGATGCCTCCAAAGATTCGTGTAGCTCATTCCTCTGCCTCCTCCCCTGGCGAGACATCCACAGGCTCTCTGCCAGTCAGGAGACACTCAAGTATTGGTCCAGAACGACGTGGGTCCTATTGCATGAATCTTTCGCCTCCAACAGTAAGTATATTGACCGCAGGTGTGGGGCCAGTCTGAATGGGTAGGAGCCTTTTTTATAGCAAATTTATACATTTTTACATAAAAGGTGGAATGGTACAATGTCACACAGGGAGAGGGAAGTCAAAATATCACCCAGGGAGCAGGCTATTACAAAATCACACAGGGTTTCTGGCAGTGGCCTTAAGTGATGCTAATCTTCTGACAAATTATTTGTGTAATAAGTTACAGCCAATATCACAGTCAAGTGTAATGATAAATAATATTAAGCTTTGTCTTAACTTTTTATTATTCATTCAAAGAGAATTAACAGTTATGAAGTTATGAAGTTCATTAATATTATAATGTACAGTATACATTATTATTATTATTATTATTATTATTATTATTATTATTATTATCATTATCATTATCATTATTATTATTATTATTATTATTATTATTATGATGATGATGTTGATGCTGTATAGGAAAGGTGATTGATATGTATGTTTAAATGCAATGAAAATTAATATTAATAATTTTTTAATAATGTATATTAATTTGTATGGCATAATATTGTCATGTATATTAATAGACACTGCCAACTTATTGGGTCTATAGTATATTGAAATTTACATAGTTTTATGAATATTTATGATTGTGTTAATGTGATATTTTTGTAATTGTAATTTTTCGAAGGGTTGTAAATTGTTGCATATATGTTTCTGAAATCTGTGAGTTTTCCTTTTAAATAATCAATACTTTAAATAGAATTTCGATATGATGTGGAATTATTTGATTTTTTTTATACAATACGAACAAAAAATTTATCCTCTTAGTGTAGAAACAAATGTAGGCTAGGATTTCACTTTAGCCATTTTTATTACAAGATAATTTCTAATGCCTTAACCTGTAGCACTAGAATACAGCATATACTACCTACATATTTAAAACTTAAATTATATTTTACTAGTTACTGTATACAGTAGTAATTTAGAATTAATATCTGTGGTGTATTTTTGGCTTGTGTACATTATGCTACTTCATTTCCAATTTTTCCTGAAATAGGTTTAGTACATAGAGTATAAATTTATGAGAAATTCTTTGTTTTAGTTGAATAATTATTATACTTAACCATATGGGATTATGTATGTGGTAATTATATAGAAAACTTAACAGAATATGTTATGAAGTTGTACTCTCTCTCTCTCTCTCTCTCTCTCTCTCTCTCTCTCTATATATATATATATATATATATATATATATATATATATATATATATATATATATATATATATATATATATATATTCACTACGGCTGTAAAATGTGGCTTAAAAACTTCTTTAAACAGTACAGTATAGTAGTTCAGAAAATAGTGTTATTTAAGCTATGACTTGATGGAGATTTTCTCCATATTTTTTTTATAATGGAAGTGTTGTTATCAAAAATTTATTCATGTTAATTTCTCCCCAGTGATGGTAGGTAGTGTGGGAACAGTTGCGATATACAATATACACTTTCTTAAATTCATTTAATATTGGAAGACTGTAAATATCCAGTGATATCTTGTGTCCTTATTTTGTCACTAAATTTACATATAAACTCCAGTTCATAATTATGATTTCCTAAACTCCAGTAAAGGACTGTGATATTAATTCTTAATATTAATGACTACATACAGTAAACCCTCTCGGTAAGGGATATTCCCAATAAGGCATATCATTTGTCTGGTATGATTAACGAATTCAACCTGTAAGACCTGTTAACTCTCTGGTACTCCTGGCTGGTCGGAAATCTCACCACCTCACAGTCTTTTGATACAGGTTCGGTAGAGCAATTCAGACCGAAATTGAACCCTGAGAGATGCAACTGCCAGCCCACGAGGCGAGTGGGAGGAACGTAGGTGGTTGATATTGTCGGTCTACTGTTGCCGCATTTCTGCTTCCAGTGTGAGATACAGCTGAGCGGGAGGGTTCGCGCCAGCGCAAATGTGCTTAGCAATGCAATTTGCGTTGAAAGACAACGAGAGGGTTAATGAGAACAATTCCCGCTGTTGACCAGTTTTCTTCCCATAACATGTTTCAGAAGAAACAAAAATGGTGGCATTGATAGCTGTAGTGCAAAAAGAACACATAACGCGAGTAAGCTTATCAGACCTGAGGCTTGAAGATGATAGTTACGCAGATTCTCACCAGGAAAAGACAGAGGCGTTGAACAGTTTCTTTTCCTCGGTATTCAAAAGAGAGGATGCAAACAATCTTCTTGCGTTTGAAGACAGACAGTTTGACACAGTGCTGACCCACATTGTCTTCTCAGAAGAGGTTATAAGAAATAAAATGCCAAAGCTAAAGGTTCATAAGAGTCCTGGCCCTGACATAGTGCATCCCAGAGTGCTAAGAGACTTATATAATGAGCTTGCTGAGCCCCTGAAGATCCTGTTCTGTAGATGCCTGAATGAGCATAATGTCCCCAGTGACTGGAAAATGGCTTATGTGAGTCCTATTTTTAAGAAGGGCGATCGTCACTTCACGAACAACTATAGAACGGTGAGCCTGACCAGCATGGTATGTAAAGTGCTTGAGAGCATTATAAGAGATGCCATGATGGAACATCTACTACGAAACAACCTTGTAAAGGACTGTCAACACGGTTTTATGCCTGGACACTCCTGCCTAACACAATTACTCAAGGTACTGGATGTTTAGACCCAAATTCTGGAACAGGGTGGCAATATCGACAGTATACCTAGATTTTGTCAAGGCTTTCGACAGCGTACCCCATGAAAGGCTGAGAATTAAACTGGGAGGGTACGGGATTTGGAGAAGTGTCCTAGCGTGGATCAAAGACTTTCTGCATGATCACAAGCAGTGTGTGGTGATTAATGGTATGAAATCATCACGTGTA
The DNA here is from genome assembly GCA_958450375.1 of Homarus gammarus. NCBI lineage: Eukaryota > Metazoa > Arthropoda > Malacostraca > Decapoda > Nephropidae > Homarus > Homarus gammarus. The sequence goes on along the minus strand of CAUDMG010000438.1, from coordinate 309,594 downwards.
CCCGTCACAGGGCAGTGTGTTGGGCCCGTTATTGCTTTTTTTGTTTGTTTCTTAAATGACATGCCAGATGTTGTACATTCCTCCATACAAATGTTTATGGTTGATACCAAGTTATATAGGGAAATTAAAAACGAAACAGGTTGTGAAGAGTTGCAGAAGGATCTCTGTGAGCTTCAAGAATATGGTCGAAGAAATGGCTGCTAAGATTTAATGTCACTAAGTGAAAGAGGATGCACCTGGGACGTACCAATGGTAAGGACGCATATCACATGTTCCAACGGGATGAAGAGACTGCATTAATTGAGACCGAATGTGAAAAGGATCTGGGTGTGTATGTCGACAATGAACTTAAGTTCTCGGGCCAATGTGAGAAGTGAATCAGGCAACGAAACTAGTAGGTCTTCCAAGGAGTTGTTTAGATATCTGGATGGTCTGTTGCTCGTCATGATCTTCAAGAGTGAGGTGCTTCCCCGTCTGGAGTACTGTTAACCCGGCTGGTCCCCGAGATCTGCTAGGGACTGTCAGTTGATTGAAAATGGCGCCTGCTCTACGGAACCTCAGTTACCCAGAGAGATTGGAGTGCTTGCAACTGCCTAGCATACTACAGATGGGCAAAGGGTGACTTAATCGAAGTACAGTATATAAACATCTTAGTCAAGTGTCCATACCTTGAGCTAGCGGACGCCACCCCACAAGGGGTCACAGCTCAAATCCAGAAAACTGTGAGGGCAAACTTTTTTGGGTGAGAATTGTAAGCTCTTGGAACAACCTACCGGAGAGTGTTCTGGCGGAACTGAATGTGAGCTGCTTTAAGACCAGACTTGACCAACACTGGAGTAGGTTCAAATACATTCAGTAGCCAGTGCATGCCAAGTACTTGCCAACAGTGCGTAGCAGAGATGTGACTGACTGCCCAAGCGGTTAATGACCCAATCAGTGGCAAGGAGGATAGAAGTATAAAAGTAAAAAAAGAAAGTACTTGGTATCAAAGAAAAAGTGGAAAATTCTCCTAAAACTCAATATAAAACCTCTGTGGTCAAGCATTTGGGGTTCCTGATACTCAAATGCACCATTTAAGACGTGCATTTTGGTCTTCGGGAATGATGTGTGATATAGGGGGTCCCCGGGTTGCGAATGGGTTCCGTTCCTGAGGACGTTAGTCATTCGGATTTGTATTTAAGTCGGAACATATGCTATATGCATACCGTACTTAATAAACAATGTTTAAAATCCCACTATATCATAGCCTAAGTCAATTGTTTCTCTATATATTTGGTACAAAGCAAAGAAATAATAAAAAGGCTTCATTCAAAAGTGAATTTCATCTTTGACTTCGACCTTTTGTAATAAATATTTAAAATTTTCTAACATCCTCTCTTAAGAGCTAATGCCTTGAAATCATTTAAATTTTGGTATTCCAGATATTTAACACTGTTTTAGAGATTAACGGGTCTGCTTACCAATTGTGAACATATTTAGTTCGAAAAATGGACAGCTACACAAACATTTTCTATGAAACAATCATCTATTTTTATAGATGAGCAGTGCCCAGCTTAGTGGTGTGATATATATCCAAGATCAGTTGTATATGAGCAGGTTATAAGAACAGTAAACTGACCAACTCACTTGATCCCTTCTGTTGATTCAGAATTAAATTCTTATTCAATGGAGACTTGATCTTGTGATAAAATTGTCTTTATTACTAATAAATAGTAGAGTTACAGCTTCTTAGTGTTAGGCTCTAATAAGAATTTAACAATTTGTTCATCGTGTGTGTTATTTAGTGCATTACAGTAAAAGCAATATAGTAGAATCCAAGTTTTCAAAAGAAATATATGTGATGTGATCAACCATTATAATGCCATCCTCAGCCATGGAATAACCACAACAATCAGGATACAGTACTTGATTGAGAAACATAGATCTTTTTGTTTCTCCATAATTACACAAATGTAGTGAAAATAAGACCATTGTTGTTAACATGTATCAAGAAAAGAATATGAAAACATGGAGTAAACCTCAGCTCCTACCACACAAGGAGACAATATATAAATAGAATTGAGATAATGTACAGAAGCAGAATCAAAGATTATAAAAATGAATAACAGGAATAGAAATTTTAGAGGAGAGTAAAGAACAGCGTAGGAAAGATGCTAAGTGAGAGGTGTGGAGGGATGTGAGGTGTGAGAGGTGTGGAGGGTAGTGTAGTGTGAGAGGTGTGGAGGGTAGTGTAGTGTGTGAGGTGTGGAGGGTAGTGTAGTGTGAGAGGTGTGGAGGGTAGTGTAGTGTGAGAGGTGTGGAGGGTAGTGTAGTGTGAGAGGTGTGGAGGGTAGTGTAGTGTGTGAGGTGTGGTGGGTAGTGAGGTGTGAGAGGTGTGGAGGGTAGTGTAGTGTGAGAGGTGTGGAGGGTAGTGTAGTGTGTGAGGTATGGTGGGTAGTGAGGTGTGAGAGGTGTGGAGGGTAGTGTAGTGTGAGGTGTGGAGGGTAGTGTAGTGTGAGAGGTGTGGAGGGTAGTGTAGTGTGTGAGGTGTGGTGGGTAGTGAGGTGTGAGAGGTGTGGAGGGTAGTGTAGTGTGAGGTGTGGTGGGTAGTGAGGTGTGAGAGGTGTGGAGGGTAGTGTAGTGTGAGAGGTGTGGAGGGTAGTGTACTGTGAGAGGTGTGGAGGGAAGTGAGGTGTGGAGGGTAGTGTAGTGTGAGAGGTGTGGAGGGTAGTGTAGTGTGTGAGGTGTGGAGGGTAGTGTAGTGTGAGAGGTGTGGAGGGTAGTGTAGTGTGAGAGGTGTGGAGGGTAGTGTAGTGTGTGAGGTGTGGTGGGTAGTGAGGTGTGAGAGTGTGGAGGGTAGTGTAGTGTGAGGTGTGGTGGGTAGTGAGGTGTGAGAGGTGTGGAGGGTAGTGTAGTGTGAGAGGTGTGGAGGGTAGTGTACTGTGAGAGGTGTGGAGGGTAGTGTAGTGTGAGAGGTGTGGAGGGTAGTGTAGTGTGTGAGGTGTGGTGGGTAGTGAGGTGTGAGAGGTGTGGAGGGTAGTGTAGTGTGAGAGGTGTGGAGGGTAGTGTAGTGTGAGGTGTGGTGGGTAGTGAGGTGTGAGAGGTGTGGAGGGTAGTGTAGTGTGAGAGGTGTGGAGGGTAGTGTAGTGTGAGAGGTGTGGAGGGTAGTGTACTGTGAGAAGTGTGGAGGGAAGTGAGGTGTGAGAGGTGTGGAGGGTAGTGTAGTGTGAGAGGTGTGGAGGGTAGTGTAGTGTGAGAGGTGTGGAGGGTAGTGTAGTGTGAGGTGTGGTGGGTAGTGAGGTGTGAGAGGTGTGGAGGGTAGTGTAGTGTGAGAGGTGTGGAGGGTAGTGTAGTGTGAGAGGTGTGGAGGGTAGTGTACTGTGAGAGGTGTGGAGGGTAGTGTAGTGTGAGAGGTGTGGAGGGTAGTGTAGTGTGAGGTGTGGAGGGTAGTGTAGTGTGTGAGGTGTGGAGGGTAGTGTAGTGTGAGAGGTGTGGAGGGTAGTGTAGTGTGTGAGGTGTGGAGGGTAGTGTAGTGCGAGAGGTGTGGAGGGTAGTGTAGTGTGAGGTGTGGAGGGTAGTGTAGTGGGAGAGGTGTGGAGGGTAGTGTAGTGTGAGGTGTGGAGGGTAGTGTAGTGTGAGAGGTCTGGAGGGTAGTGTAGTGTGAGGTGTGGAGGGTAGTGTAGTGTGAGGTGTGGAGGGTAGTGTAGTGTGTGAGGTGTGGAGGGTAGTGTAGTGTGAGAGGTGTGGAGGGTAGTGTAGTGTGTGAGGTGTGGAGGGTAGTGTAGTGTGAGAGGTGTGGAGGGTAGTGTAGTGTGAGAGGTGTCGAGGGTAGTCTAGTGTGAGAGGTGTGGAGGGTAGTGTAGTGTGAGGTGTGGAGGATAGTGTAGTGTGAGGTGTGGTGGGTAGCGTAGTGTGAGAGGTGTGGAGGGTAGTGTAGTGTGAGAGGTGTGGAGGGTAGTGTAGTGTGAGGTGTGGAGGATGGTGTAGTGTGAGGTGTGGTGGGTAGTGTAGTGTGAGGTGTGGAGGGTAGTGTAGTGTGAGAGGTGTGGAGGGTAGTGTAGTGTGAGGTGTGGTGGGTAGTGTAGTGTGAGAGGTGTGGAGGGTAGTGTAGTGTGAGAGGTGTGGAGGGTAGTGTAGTGTGAGAGGTGTGGAGGGTAGTGTAGTGTGAGAGGTGTGGAGGGTAGTGTAGTGTGAGAGGTGTGGAGGGTAGTGTAGTGTGAGAGGTGTCGAGGGTAGTGTAGTGTGAGAGGTGTGGAGTTTTGTGTAGTGTGAGATTGATTTTGATTTTGCCGCTTGCAGCGGCTACTTTATTGTGCACCCCACACTCATCCTGTGAGCGGTAGCGCAAAAGGATTACAGAGTAGGGTTTACAAAGGGTCATAATAATTAACCCCGGTTATCAGGATATTATGGCACTGAAAGTTACACAGTATTTCATTTACATTATTTGTTTAGTTCTATACATAAAGGGTAACTTATTCACAAATGCGTGAGAACAGGCGTGTGAGGCAGTATGTCTGGCCTCACACTTTGCTATTCACATTTACGTGGGAGGTATTCAAGCACATTGCGGTGTGGAGGGTAGTGTAGTGTGAGGTGTGGAGGGTAGTGTGATATGAGTTGTGGAGGATAGTGTAGTGTGAGAGGTGTGGAGGGTAGTGTAGTGTGAGATGTGGAGGGTAGTGTAGTGTGATATGTGGAGGGTAGTGTAGTGTGAGGTGTGGAGGGGAGTGTAGTGTGAGGTGTGGAGGGTAGTGTAGTGTGAGGTGTGGAGGGTAGTGTAGTGTGAGGTATGGAGGGTAGTGTAGTGTGAGGTGTGGAGGGGAGTGTAGTGTGAGGTGTGGAGGGTAGTGTGGTGTGAGGTGTGAAGGGTAGTGTAGTGTGAGGTATGGAGGGTAGTGTAGTGTGAAGTGTGGAGGGTAGTGTAGTGTGAGGTGTGGAGGGTAGTGTAGTGTGAGGTGTGGAGGGTAGTGGAGCGTGAGGTGTGGAGGGTAGTGTAGTGTAAAGTGTGGAGGGTAGTGTTGTGTGAGGTGTGGAGGGTAGTGTAGTGTGAGAGGTGTGGAGGGTAGTGTAGTGTGAGAGGTGTGGAGGATAGTGTAGTGTGAGAGGTGTGAAGGGTAGTGTACAGTAGTATGAGAGGTGTGGAGGGTGGTGTAGTGTGAGAAGTGTGGAGGGTAGTGTAGTGTGAGGTGTGGAGGGTAGTGTAGTGTGAGGTGTGGAGGGTAGTGTAGTGTGAGAGGTGTGGAGGGTAGTGTAGTGTGAGAGGTGTGGAGGATAGTGTAGTGTGAGAGGTGTGAAGGGTAGTGTACAGTAGTATGAGAGGTGTGGAGGGTGGTGTAGTGTGAGAAGTGTGGAGGGTAGTGTACTGTGAGGTGTGGAGGGTAGTGTAGTGTGAGGTGTGGAGGGTAGTGTAGTGTGAGAGGTATGGAGGGTAGTGTAGTGTGAGGTGTGGTGGGTAGTGTAGGGTGAGAGGTGTGGAGGGTAGTGTAGTGTGAGAGGTGTGGAGGGTAGTGTAGGGTGAGAGGTGTGGAGGGTAGTGAAGTGTGAGGTGTGGAGGGTGGTGTAGTGTGAGGTGTGGAGGGTAGTGTAGTGTGAGGTGTGGACGGTTGTGTAGTGTGAGGTGTGGAGGGTAGTGTAGTGTGAGGTGTGGAGGGTAGTGTAGTGTGATATGTGGAGTGTAGTGTAGTGTGAGGTGTGGAGGGGAGTGTAGTGTGAGGTGTGGAGGGTAGTGTAGTGTGAGGTGTGGAGGGTAGTGTAGTGTGAGGTGTGGAGGGCAGTGTAGTGTGAGGTGTGGAGGGTAGTGTAGTGTGAGAGGTGTGGAGGGTAGTGTAGCGTGAGAGGTATGGGGGGTAGTGTAGTGTGAGAGGTGTGGAGGGTAGTGTAGTGTGAGAGGTGTGGAGGGTAGTGTAGCGCGAGAGGTATGGAGGATAGTGTAGTGTGAGAGGTGTGGAGGGTATTGTAGTGTGAGGTGTGGAGTGTAGTGTAGTGTGAGAGGTGTGGAGGGTAGTGTAGTGTGACAGGTGTGGAGGGCAGTGTAGTGTGAGGTGTGGAGGGTTGTGTAGTATGAAAGGTTTGGAGTGTAGTGTAGTGTGAGGTGTGGAGGGTAGTGTAGTGCGAGGTGTGGAGGGTAGTGTAGTGTGAGGTGTGGAGGGTAGTGTAGTGCGAGGTGTGAAGGATAGTGTAATGTGATAGGTGTGGAGGGGAGTGTAGTGTGAGGTGTGGAGGGTAGTGTAGTATGAGATGTGTGGAGGGTAGTGTAATGTGAGAGGTGTGGAGGGTAGTGTAGTGTGAGGTGTGGAGGGTAGTGTAGTGTGAGAGGTGTGGAGGGTATTATAGTGTGAGGTGTGGAATGTAGTGTAGTGTGAGAGGTGTGGAGGGTAGTGTAGTGTGACAGGTGTGGAGTGTAGTGTAGTGTGAGGTGTGGAGGGTTGTGTAGTAAGAGAGGTTTGGAGTGTAGTGTAGTGTGAGAGGTGTGGAGGGTTGTGTAGTGTGAGAGGTGTGGAGGGTAGTGTAGCGTGAGAGGTATGGAGGATAGTGTAGTGTGAGGTGTGGAGGGTAGTGTAGAGTGAGAGGTGTGGAGGGTAGTGTAGTGTGAGGTGTGGAGGGTAGTGTAATGTGAGAGGTGTGGAGGGTAGTGTAGTGTGAGAGGTGTGGAGGGTAGTGTAGTGTGAGAGGTGTGGAGGTCAGTGTAGTGCGAGGTGAGGAGGGTAGTGTAGTGTGAGGTGTGGAGGGTAGTGTAGTGTGAAAGGTGTGGATGGTAGTGTAGTGTGAGGTGTGGAGGATAGTGTAGTGTGAGAAGTGGTGGTGGGTAGTGTAGTGTGAAGTGTGGAGGGTAGTGTAATGTGAGAGGTGTGGAGGGTAGTGTAGTGTGAGAGGTGTGGAGGGTAGTGTAGTGTGAGAGGTGTGGAGGGTAGTGTTGTGTGAGAGGAGTGGAGGGTAGTGTAGTGTGAGAGGTGTGGAGGGTAGTGTAGTGTGAGAGGTGTGGAGGGTAGTGTAGTGTGAGAGGTGTGGAGGGTAGTGTAGTGTGAGAGGAGTGGAGGGTAGTGTAGTGTGAGAGGTGTGGAGGGTAGTGTAGTGTGAGAGGTGTGGAGGGTAGTGTACTTTGAGAGGTGTGGAGGATTGTATAGTGTGAGAGGTATGGAGGGTAGTGTAGTGTGAGAGGTGTGGAGGGTAGTGTAGTGTGAGAGGTGTGGAGGGTAGTGTAGTGTGAGAGGAGTGGAGGGTAGTGTAGTGTGAGAGGTGTGGAGGGTAGTGTAGTGTGAGAGGTGTGGAGGGTAGTGTAGTGTGAGAGGTGTGGAGGGTAGTGTACTTTGAGAGGTGTGGAGGATAGTGTAGTGTGAGAGGTATGGAGGGTAGTGTAGTGTGAGAGGTGTGGAGGGTAGTGTAATGTGAGAGGTGTGGAGGGTAGTGTAGTGTGAGAGGTGTGGAGGGTTGTGTAATGTGGGAGGTGTGGAGGGTAGTGCAGTGTGAGGAGTGGAGGGTAGTGTAATGTGAGAGGTGTGGAGGGTAATGTAGTGTGAGAGGTGTGGAGGGTAGTGCAGTGTGAGAGTTGTGGAGGGTAGTGTAGTGTGAGGTGTGGAGGTAGTGTAATGTGAGAGGTGTGGAGGATAGTGTAATGTGAGAGGTGTGGTGGGTAGTGTAGTGTGAGGTGTGGAGGGTAGTGTAGTGTGAGAGGTGTGGAGGGTAGTGTAGTGTGAGAGGTGTGGAGGTTAGTGTAATGTGGGAGGTGTGGAGGGTAGTGTAGTGTGAGAGGTGTGGAGGGTAGTGTAATGTGAGAGGTGTGGAGGGTAGTGTAGTGTGAGAGGTGTGGAGGGTAGTGTAGTGTGAGAGGTGTGGAGGGTTGTGTAATGTGTGAGGTGTGGAGGGTAGTGTTGTGTGAGAGGTGTGGAGGGTGGTGTAGTGTGAGAAGTGTGGATGGTAGTGTATTGTGAGGTGTGGAGGGTAGTGTAGTGTGAGGTGTGGAGGGTTGTGTAGTGTGAGAGGTGTGGAGGGCAGTGTAGTGTGAGGTGTGGTGGGTAGTGTAGGGTGAGAGGTGTGGAGGGTAGTGTAGTGTGAGAGGTGTGGAGGGTAGTGTAGGGTGAGAGGTGTGGAGGGTAGTGTAGTGTGAGGTGTAGAGGGTAGTATGATGTAAGGTGTGGAGGGTAGTGTAGTGTGAGAGGTGTGGAGGGTAGTGTAGTGTGAGGTGTGAAGGGTAGTGTGATGTGAGGTGTGGAGGGTAGTGTAGTGTGAGAGGTGTGGAGGGTAGTGTAGTGTGAGAGGTGTGGAGGGTAGTGTAGTGTGAGGTGTGGAAGGTAGTGTATTGTGAGAGGTGTGAGTGTAGTGTAGTGTGAGAGGTGTGGAGGGTAGTGTAGTGTGAGAGGTGTGGAGGGTAGTGTAGTGTCAGGTATGGAGGGTAGTGTAGTGTGAGGTGTGGAGGGTAGTGTAATGTGAGAGGTGTGGAGGGTAGTGTAGTGTGAGGTGTGGAGGGTAGTGTAGTGTGAGAGGTGTGGAGGGTAGTGTAGCGTGAGAGGTGTGGAGGGTAGTGTAGTGTGAGAGGTGTGGAGGGTAGTGTAGTGTGAGAGGTGTGGAGGGTAGTGTAACGTGAGAGGTATGGAGGATAGTGTAGTGTGAGAGGTGTGGAGGGTATTGTAGTGTGAGGTGTGGAGGGTAGTCTGATGTGAGGTGTGGAGGGTAGTCTGATGTGAGGTGTGGAGGGTAGTGTTGTGTGAGAGGTGTGGAGGGTAGTGTAGTGTGAGGTGTGGAGGGTAGTGTGATGTGAGGTGTGGAGGGTATTGTAGTGTGAGAGGTGTGGAGGGTAGTGTAGTGTGAGGTGTGGAGGGTAGTGTGATGTGAGGTGTGGAGGGTAGTGTAGTGTGAGAGGTGTGGAGGGTAGTGTAGTGTGAGAGGTGTGGAGGGTAGTGTAGTGTGAGGTGTGGAGGGTAGTGTGATGTGAGGTGTGGAGGGTAGTGTAGTGTGAGAGGTGTGGAGGGTAGTGTAGTGTGAGGTGTGGAGGGTAGTGTGATGTGAGAGGTGTGGAGGGTAGTGTAGTGTGAGAGGTGTGGAGGGTAGTGTAGTGTGAGAGGTGTGGAGGGTAGTGTAGTGTGAGGTGTGGAGGGTAGTGTAGTGTGAGGTGTGGAGGGTAGTGTGATGTGAGGTGTGGAGGGTAGTGTAGTGTGAGAGGTGTGGAGGGTAGTGTAGTGTGAGAGGTGTGGAGGGTAGTGTAGTGTGAGAGGTGTGGAGGGTAGTGTAGTGTGAGAGGTGTGGAGGGTAGTGTAGTGTGAGAGGTGTGGAGGGTAGTGTAGTGTGAGAGGTGTGGAGGGTAGTGTAGTGTGAGAGGTGTGGAGGGTAGTGTAGTGTGAGAGGTGTGGAGGGTAGTGTAGTGTGAGAGGTGTGGAGGGTAGTGTAGTGTGAGAGGTGTGGAGGGTAGTGTAGTGTGAGAGGTGTGGAGGGTAGTGTAGTGTGAGAGGTGTGGAGGGTAGTGTAGTGTGAGGTGTGGAGGGTAGTGTAGTGTGAGAGGTGTGGAGGGTAGTGTAGTGTGAGAGGTGTGGAGGGTAGTGTAGTGTGAGAGGTGTGGAGGGTAGTGTAGTGTGAGAGGTGTGGAGGGTAGTGTATGTGAGGTGTGGAGGAGTGTGAGGAGGTGTGGAGGGTAGTGTAGTGTGAGAGGTGTGGAGGGTAGTGTAGTGTGAGAGGTGTGGAGGGTAGTGTAGTGTGAGAGGTGTGGAGGGTAGTGTAGTGTGAGGTGTGGAGGGTAGTGTAGTGTGAGAGGTGTGGAGGGTAGTGTAGTGTGAGAGGTGTGGAGGGTAGTGTAGTGTGAGGTGTGGAGGGTAGTGTAGTGTGAGAGGTGTGGAGGGTAGTGTAGTGTGAGAGGTGTGGAGGGTAGTGTAGTGTGAGAGGTGTGGAGGGTAGTGTAGTGTGAGAGGTGTGGAGGGTAGTGTAGTGTGAGGTGTGGAGGGTAGTGTAGTGTGAGAGGTGTGGAGGGTAGTGTAGTGTGAGAGGTGTGGAGGGTAGTGTAGTGTGAGAGGTGTGGAGGGTAGTGTAGTGTGAGAGGTGTGGAGGGTAGTGTAGTGTGAGAGGTGTGGAGGGTAGTGTAGTGTGAGAGGTGTGGAGGGTAGTGTAGTGTGAGAGGTGTGGAGGGTAGTGTAGTGTGAGGTGTGGAGGGTAGTGTAGTGTGAGGTGTGGAGGGTAGTGTAGTGTGAGGTGTGGAGGGTAGTGTAGTGTGAGAGGTGTGGAGGGTAGTGTAGTGTGAGGTGTGGAGGGTAGTGTAGTGTGAGAGGTGTGGAGGGTAGTGTAGTGTGAGGTGTGGAGGGTAGTGTAGTGTGAGAGGTGTGGAGGGTAGTGTAGTGTGAGGTGTGGAGGGTAGTGTAGTGTGAGAGGTGTGGAGGGTAGTGTAGTGTGAGGTGTGGAGGGTAGTGTAGTGTGAGAGGTGTGGAGGGTAGTGTAGTGTGAGGTGTGGAGGGTAGTGTAGTGTGAGGTGTGGAGGGTAGTGTAGTGTGAGGTGTGGAGGGTAGTGTAGTGTGAGGTGTGGAGGTAGTGTAGTGTGAGGTGTGGAGGGTAGTGTAGTGTGAGGTGTGGAGGGTAGTGTAGTGTGATGTGGAGGGTTGTGTATGTGAGGTGTGGAGGGTAGTGTAGTGTGAGGTGTGGAGGGTAGTGTAGTGTGAGGTGTGGAGGGTAGTGTAGTGTGAGGTGTGGAGGGTAGTGTAGTGTGAGGTGTGGAGGGTAGTGTAGTGTGAGAGGTGTGGAGGGTAGTGTAGCGTGAGAGGTGTGGAGGGTAGTGTAGTGTGAGAGGTGTGGAGGGTAGTGTAGTGTGAGAGGTGTGGAGGGTAGTGTAGTGTGAGAGGTGTGGAGGATAGTGTAGTGTGAGAGGTGTGGAGGGTAGTGTAGTGTGAGGTGTGGAGTGTAGTGTAGTGTGAGAGGTGTGGAGGGTAGTGTAGTGTGACAGGTGTGGAGGGTAGTGTAGTGTGAGGTGTGGAGGGTTGTGTAGTATGAAAGGTTTGGAGTGTAGTGTAGTGTGAGGTGTGGAGGGTAGTGTAGTGCGAGGTGTGGAGGGTAGTGTAGTGTGAGGTGTGGAGGGTAGTGTAGTGCGAGGTGTGAAGGATAGTGTAATGTGATAGGTGTGGAGGGTAGTGTAGTGTGAGGTGTGGAGGGTAGTGTAGTATGAGATGTGTGGAGGGTAGTGTAATGTGAGAGGTGTGGAGGGTAGTGTAGTGTGAGGTGTGGAGGGTAGTGTAGTGTGAGAGGTGTGGAGGGTATTATAGTGTGAGGTGTGGAATGTAGTGTAGTGTGAGAGGTGTGGAAGGTAGTGTAGTGTGACAGGTGTGGAGTGTAGTGTAGTGTGAGGTGTGGAGGGTTGTGTAGTAAGAGAGGTTTGGAGTGTAGTGTAGTGTGAGAGGTGTGGAGGGTTGTGTAGTGTGAGAGGTGTGGAGGGTAGTGTAGCGTGAGAGGTATGGAAGATCGTGTAGTGTGAGGTGTGGAGGGTAGTGTAGAGTGAGAGGTGTGGAGGGTAGTGTAGTGTGAGGTGTGGAGGGTAGTGTAATGTGAGAGGTGTGGAGGGTAGTGTAGTGTGAGAGGTGTGGAGGGTAGTGTAGTGTGAGAGGTGTGGAGGACAGTGTAGTGCGAGGTGAGGAGGGTAGTGTAGTGTGAGGTGTGGAGGGTAGTGTAGTGTGAAAGGTGTGGATGGTAGTGCAGTGTGAGGTGTGGAGGATAGTGTAGTGTGAGAAGTGGTGGTGGGTAGTGTAGTGTGAAGTGTGGATGGTAGTGTAATGTGAGAGGTGTGGAGGGTAGTGTAGTGTGAGAGGTGTGGAGGGTAGTGTAGTGTGAGAGGTGTGGAGGGTAGTGTTGTGTGAGAGGAGTGGAGGGTAGTGTAGTGTGAGAGGTGTGGAGGGTAGTGTAGTGTGAGAGGTGTGGAGGGTAGTGTAGTGTGAGAGGTGTGGAGGGTAGTGTAGTGTGAGAGGAGTGGAGGGTAGTGTAGTGTGAGAGGTGTGGAGGGTAGTGTAGTGTGAGAGGTGTGGAGGGTAGTGTACTTTGAGAGGTGTGGAGGATAGTATAGTGTGAGAGGTATGGAGGGTAGTGTAGTGTGAGAGGTGTGGAGGGTAGTGTAGTGTGAGAGGTGTGGAGGGTAGTGTAGTGTGAGAGGAGTGGAGGGTAGTGTAGTGTGAGAGGTGTGGAGGGTAGTGTAGTGTGAGAGGTGTGGAGGGTAGTGTAGTGTGAGAGGTGTGGAGGGTAGTGTACTTTGAGAGGTGTGGAGGATAGTGTAGTGTGAGAGGTATGGAGGGTAGTGTAGTGTGAGAGGTGTGGAGGGTAGTGTAATGTGAGAGGTGTGGAGGGTAGTGTAGTGTGAGAGGTGTGGAGGGTTGTGTAATGTGGGAGGTGTGGAGGGTAGTGCAGTGTGAGGAGTGGAGGGTAGTGTAATGTGAGAGGTGTGGAGGGTAATGTAGTGTGAGAGGTGTGGAGGGTAGTGCAGTGTGAGAGTTGTGGAGGGTAGTGTAGTGTGAGGTGTGGAGGGTAGTGTAATGTGAGAGGTGTGGAGGATAGTGTAATGTGAGAGGTGTGGTGGGTAGTGTAGTGTGAGGTGTGGAGGGTAGTGTAGTGTGAGAGGTGTGGAGGGTAGTGTAGTGTGAGAGGTGTGGAGGTTAGTGTAATGTGGGAGGTGTGGAGGGTAGTGTAGTGTGAGAGGTGTGGAGGGTAGTGTAATGTGAGAGGTGTGGAGGGTAGTGTAGTGTGAGAGGTGTGGAGGGTAGTGTAGTGTGAGAGGTGTGGAGGGTTGTGTAATGTGTGAGGTGTGGAGGGTAGTGTTGTGTGAGAGGTGTGGAGGGTGGTGTAGTGTGAGAAGTGTGGATGGTAGTGTATTGTGAGGTGTGGAGGGTAGTGTAGTGTGAGGTGTGGAGGGTTGTGTAGTGTGAGAGGTGTGGAGGGCAGTGTAGTGTGAGGTGTGGTGGGTAGTGTAGGGAGAGAGGTGTGGAGGGTAGTGTAGTGTGAGAGGTGTGGAGGGTAGTGTAGGGTGAGAGGTGTGGAGGGTAGTGTAGTGTGAGGTGTAGAGGGTAGTATGATGTAAGGTGTGGAGGGTAGTGTAGTGTGAGAGGAGTGGAGGGTAGTGTAGTGTGAGGTGTGAAGGGTAGTGTGATGTGAGGTGTGGAGGGTAGTGTAGTGTGAGAGGTGTGGAGGGTAGTGTAGTGTGAGAGGTGTGGAGGGTAGTGTAGTGTGAGGTGTGGAAGGTAGTGTATTGTGAGAGGTGTGAGTGTAGTGTAGTGTGAGAGGTGTGGAGGGTAGTGTAGTGTGAGAGGTGTGAAGGGTAGTGTAGTGTCAGGTATGGAGGGTAGTGTAGTGTGAGGTGTGGAGGGTAGTGTAATGTGAGAGGTGTGGAGGGTAGTGTAAATTGAGTTGTGGAGGGTAGTGTAGTGTGAGGTGTGGAGGGTAGTGTAGTGTGAGAGGTGTGGAGGGTAGTGTAGCGTGAGAGGTGTGGGGGGTAGTGTAGTGTGAGAGGTGTGGAGGGTAGTGTAGTGTGAGAGGTGTGGAGGGTAGTGTAACGTGAGAGGTATGGAGGATAGTGTAGTGTGAGAGGTGTGGAGGGTATTGTAGTGTGAGGTGTGGAGGGTAGTCTGATGTGAGGTGTGGAGGGTAGTCTGATGTGAGGTGTGGAGGGTAGTGTTGTGTGAGAGGTGTGGAGGGTAGTGTATTGTGAGGTGTGGAGGGTAGTGTGTGTGAGGTGTGGAGGGTATGTAGTGTGAGAGGTGTGGAGGGTAGTGTAGTGTGAGGGTAGGGTAGTGTAGTGTGAGGTGTGGAGGGTAGTGTAGTGTGAGAGGTGTGGAGGGTAGTGTAATGTGAGAGGTGTGGAGGGTAGTGTATTGTGAGGTGTGGAGGGTAGTGTGATGTGAGGTGTGGAGGGTAGTGTGATGTGAGGTGTGGAGGGCAGTGTAGTGTGAGAGGTGTGGAGGGTAGTGTGTGTGAGAGGTGTGGAGGGTAGTGTAGTGTGAGGTGTGGAGGGTAGTGTGATGTGAGGTGTGGAGGGTAGTGTAGTGTGAGAGGTGTGGAGGGTAGTGTAGTGTGAGGTGTGGAGGGTAGTGTGATGTGAGGTGTGGAGGGTAGTGTAGTGTGAGAGGTGTGGAGGGTAGTGTAGTGTGAGAGGTGTGGAGGGTAGTGTAGTGTGAGGTGTGGAGGGTAGTGTAGTGTGAGAGGTATGAGTGTAGTGTAGTGTGAGAGGTGTGGAGGGTAGTGTAGTGTGAGAGGTGTGGAGGGTAGTGTAGTGTGAGGTGTGGAGGGTAGTGTGATGTGAGGTGTGGAGGGTAGTGTAGTGTGAGAGGTGTGGAGGGTAGTGTAATGTGAGAGGTGTGGAGGGTAGTGTAGTGTGAGAGGTGTGGAGGGTAGTGTAATGTGAGAGGTGTGGAGGGTAGTGTAGTGTGAGGTGTGGAGGGTAGTGTAGTGTGAGGTGTGGAGGGTAGTGTAGTGTGAGAGGTGTGGAGGGTAGTGTAGTGTGAGAGGTGTGGGGGGTAGTGTAGTGTGAGAGGTGTGGAGGGTAGTGTAGTGTGAGAGGTGTGGAGGGTAGTGTAGCGTGAGAGGTATGGAGGATAGTGTAGTGTGAGAGGTGTGGAGGGTATTGTAGTGTGAGGTGTGGAGTGTAGTGTAGTGTGAGAGGTGTGGAGGGTAGTGTAGTGTGACAGGTGTGGAGGGTAGTGTAGTGTGAGATGTGGAGGGTTGTGTAGTATGAAAGGTTTGGAGTGTAGTGTAGTGTGAGGTGTGGAGGGTAGTGTAGTGCGAGGTGTGGAGGGTAGTGTAGTGTGAGGTGTGGAGGGTAGTGTAGTGCGAGGTGTGGAGGATAGTGTAATGTGAGAGGTGTGGACGGTAGTGTAGTGTGAGGTGTGGACAATAGTGTAGTGTGAGAGGTGTGGAGGGTAGTGTAGTGTGAGGTGTGGAGGGTAGTGTAATGTGATTGGTGTGGAGGGTAGTGTAGTGTGAGGTGTGGAGGGTAGTGTAGTATGAGATGTGTGGAGGGTAGTGTAATGTGAGAGGTGTGGAGGGTAGTGTAGTGTGAGGTGTGGAGGGTAGTGTAGTGTGAGAGGTGTGGAGGGTATTATAGTGTGAGGTGTGGAGGGTAGTGTAGTGTGAGAGGTGTGGAGGGTAGTGTAGTGTGACAGGTGTGGAGTGTAGTGTAGTGTGAGGTGTGGAGGGTTGTGTAGTAAATGAGGTTTGGAGTGTAGTGTAGTGTGAGAGGTGTGGAGGGTAGTGTAGTGTGAGAGGTGTGGAGGGTAGTGTAGTGTGATAGGTGTGGAGGGTAGTGTAGTGTGAGGTGTGGAGGGTTGTGTAGTATGAAAGGTTTGGAGTGTAGTGTAGTGTGAGGTGTGGAGGGTAGTGTAGTGCGAGGTGTGGAGGGTAGTGTAGTGTGAGGTGTGGAGGGTAGTGAAGTGCGAGGTGTGGAGGATAGTGTAATGTGAGAGGTATGGACGGTAGTGTAGTGTGAGGTGTGGAGAATAGTGTAGTGTGAGAGGTGTGGAGGGTAGTGTAGTGTGAGGTGTGGAGGGTAGTGTAATGTGATAGGTGTGGAGGGTAGTGTAGTGTGAGGTGTGGAGGGTTGTGTAGTAAGAGAGGTTTTAAGTGTAGTGTAGTGTGAGAGGTGTGGAGGGTTGTGTAGCGTGAGAGGTGTGGAGGGTAGTGTAGTGTGAGAGGTATGCAGGATAGTGTAGTGTGAGGTGTGGAGGGTAGTGTAGAGTGAGAGGTGTGGAGGGTAGTGTAGTGTGAGGTGTGGAGGGTAGTGTAATGTGAGAGGTGTGGAGGGTAGTGTAGTGTGAGAGGTGTGGAGGGTAGTGTAGTGTGAGAGGTGTGGAGGTTAGTGTAGTGCGAGGTGAGGAGGGTAGTGTAGTGTGAGGTGTGGAGGGTAGTTTAGTGTGAAAGGTGTGGATGGTAGTGTAGTGTGAGGTGTGGAGGATAGTGTAGTGTGAGAAGTGGTGGTGGGTAGTGTAGTGTGAAGTGTGGAGGGCAGTGTAGTGTGAGAAGTGTGGAGGGTAGTGTAGTGTGAGAGGTGTGGAGGGTAGTGTAGTGTGAGAGGTGTGGAGGGTAGTGTAGTGTGAGAGGAGTGGAGGGTAGTGTAGTGTGAGAGGTGTGGAGGGTATTATAGAGTGAGGTGTGGAATGTAGTGTAGTGTGAGAGGTGTGGAGGGTAGTGTAGTGTGACGGGTGTGGAGTGTAGTGTAATGTGATGTGTGGAGGGTTGTGTAGTAAGACAGGTTTGGAGTGTAGTGTAGTGTGAGAGGTGTGGAGGGTTGTGTAGTGTGAGAGGTGTGGAGGGTAGTGTAGTGTGAGAGGTATGGAGGATAGTGTAGTGTGAGGTGTGGAGGGTAGTGTAGAGTGAGAGGTGTGGAGGGTAGTGTAGTGTGAGGTGTGGAGGGTAGTGTAATGTGAGAGGTGTGGAGGGTAGTGTAGTGTGAGAGGTGTGGAGGGTAGTGTAGTGTGAGGTGTGGAGGGTAGTGTATGTGAGAGGTGTGGAGGGTAGTGTAGTGTGAGAGGTGTGGAGGGTAGTGTAGTGTGAGAGGTGTGGAGGTAGTGTAGTGTGAGGTGTGGAGGGTAGTGTAGTGTGAGGTGTGGAGGGTAGTGTAGTGTGAGAGGTGTGGAGGGTAGTGTAGTGTGAGGTGTGGAGGATAGTGTAGTGTGAGAGGTGTGGAGGGTAGTGTAGTGTGAGAGTGTGGAGGGTAGTGTAATGTGAGAGGTGTGGAGGGTAGTGTAGTGTGAGAGGTGTGGAGGGTAGTGTAGTGTGAGAGGTGTGGAGGGTAGTGTAGTGTGAGAGGTGTGGAGGGTAGTGTAGTGTGAGAGGTGTGGAGGGTAGTGTAGTGTGAGAGGTGTGGAGGGTAGTGTAGTGTGAGAGGTGTGGAGGGTAGTGTAGTGTGAGAGGTGTGGAGGGTAGTGTAGTGTGAGAGGTGTGGAGGGTAGTGTAGTGTGAGAGGTGTGGAGGGTAGTGTATGTGAGAGGTGTGGAGGGTAGTGTAGTGTGAGAGGTGTGGAGGGTAGTGTAGTGTGAGAGGTGTGGAGGGTAGTGTAGTGTGAGAGGTGTGGAGGGTAGTGTAGTGTGAGAGGTGTGGAGGGTAGTGTAGTGTGAGAGGTGTGGAGGGTAGTGTAGTGTGAGAGGTGTGGAGGGTAGTGTAGTGTGAGAGGTGTGGAGGGTAGTGTATGTGAGAGGTGTGGAGGGTAGTGTAGTGTGAGGTGTGGAGGGTAGTGTAGTGTGAGAGGTGTGGAGGGTAGTGTAGTGTGAGAGGTGTGGAGGGTAGTGTAGTGTGAGAGGTGTGGAGGGTAGTGTAATGTGAGAGGTGTGGAGGGTAGTGTAGTGTGAGGAGTGGAGGGTAGTGTAATGTGAGAGGTGTGGAGGGTAGTGTAGTGTGAGAGGTGTGGAGGGTAGTGTAGTGTGAGAGGTGTGGAGGGTAGTGTAGTGTGAGGTGTGGAGGGTAGTGTAATGTGAGAGGTGTGGAGGGTAGTGTAATGTGAGAGGTGTGGAGGGTAGTGTAGTGTGAGGTGTGGAGGGTAGTGTAGTGTGAGAGGTGTGGAGGGTAGTGTAGTGTGAGAGGTGTGGAGGTAGTGTATGTGGAGGTGTGGAGGGTAGTGTAGTGTGAGAGGTGTGGAGGGTAGTGTAGTGTGAGAGGTGTGGAGGGTAGTGTAGTGTGAGAGGTGTGGAGGGTAGTGTAGTGTGAGAGGTGTGGAGGGTAGTGTAGTGTGAGAGGTGTGGAGGGTAGTGTAGTGTGAGAGGTGTGGAGGGTAGTGTAGTGTGAGAGGTGTGGAGGGTAGTGTAGTGTGAGGTGTGGAGGGTAGTGTAGTGTGAGGTGTGGAGGGTAGTGTAGTGTGAGAGGTGTGGAGGGTAGTGTAGTGTGAGGTGTGGAGGGTAGTGTAGTGTGAGAGGTGTGGAGGGTAGTGTAGTGTGAGAGGTGTGGAGGGTAGTGTAGTGTGAGAGGTGTGGAGGGTAGTGTAGTGTGAGGTGTGGAGGGTAGTGTAGTGTAGAGGTGTGGAGGGTAGTGTAGTGTGAGAGGTGTGGAGGGTAGTGTAGTGTGAGGTGTGGAGGGTAGTGTAGTGTGAGGTGTGGAGGGTAGTGTAGTGTGAGAGGTGTGGAGGGTAGTGTAGTGTGAGGTGTGGAGGGTAGTGTAGTGTGAGGTGTGGAGGGTAGTGTAGTGTGAGAGGTGTGGAGGGTAGTGTAGTGTGAGAGGTGTGGAGGGTAGTGTAGTGTGAGGTGTGGAGGGTAGTGTAGTGTGAGAGGTGTGGAGGGTAGTGTAGTGTGAGGTGTGGAGGGTAGTGTAGTGTGAGAGGTGTGGAGGGTAGTGTAGTGTGAGAGGTGTGGAGGGTAGTGTAGTGTGAGAGGTGTGGAGGGTAGTGTAGTGTGAGGTGTGGAGGGTAGTGTAGTGTGAGGTGTGGAGGGTAGTGTAGTGTGAGAGGTGTGGAGGGTAGTGTAGTGTGAGAGGTGTGGAGGGTAGTGTAGTGTGAGAGGTGTGGAGGGTAGTGTAGTGTGAGGTGTGGAGGGTAGTGTAGTGTGAGAGGTGTGGAGGGTAGTGTAGTGTGAGAGTAGTGGAGGGTAGTGTAGTGTGAGGTGTGGAGGGTAGTGTAGTGTGAGAGGTGTGGAGGGTAGTGTAGTGTGAGAGGTGTGGAGGGTAGTGTAGTGTGAGAGGTGTGGAGGGTAGTGTAGTGTGAGAGGTGTGGAGGGTAGTGTAGTGTGAGAGGTGTGGAGGGTAGTGTAGTGTGAGAGGTGTGGAGGGTAGTGTAGTGTGAGAGGTGTGGAGGGTAGTGTAGTGTGAGAGGTGTGGAGGGTAGTGTAGTGTGAGAGGTGTGGAGGGTAGTGTAGTGTGAGAGGTGTGGAGGGTAGTGTAGTGTGAGAGGTGTGGAGGGTAGTGTAGTGTGAGGTGTGGAGGGTAGTGTAGTGTGAGAGGTGTGGAGGGTAGTGTAGTGTGAGGTGTGGAGGGTAGTGTAGTGTGAGAGGTGTGGAGGGTAGTGTAGTGTGAGAGGTGTGGAGGGTAGTGTAGTGTGAGAGGTGTGGAGGGTAGTGTAGTGTGAGAGGTGTGGAGGGTAGTGTAGTGTGAGGTGTGGAGGGTAGTGTAGTGTGAGGTGTGGAGGGTAGTGTAGTGTGAGAGGTGTGGAGGGTAGTGTAGTGTGAGAGGTGTGGAGGGTAGTGTAGTGTGAGGTGTGGAGGGTAGTGTAGTGTGAGAGGTGTGGAGGGTAGTGTAGTGTGAGAGGTGTGGAGGGTAGTGTAGTGTGAGAGGTGTGGAGGGTAGTGTAGTGTGAGAGGTGTGGAGGGTAGTGTAGTGTGAGGTGTGGAGGGTAGTGTAATGTGAGAGGTGTGGAGGGTAGTGTAGTGTGAGGTGTGGAGGGTAGTGTAGTGTGAGAGGTGTGGAGGGTAGTGTAGTGTGAGAGGTGTGGAGGGTAGTGTAGTGTGAGGTGTGGAGGGTAGTGTAGTGTGAGAGGTGTGGAGGGTAGTGTAGTGTGAGGTGTGGAGGGTAGTGTAGTGTGAGAGGTGTGGAGGGTAGTGTAGTGTGAGAGGTGTGGAGGGTAGTGTAGTGTGAGGTGTGGAGGGTAGTGTAGTGAGAGGTGTGGAGGGTAGTGTAGTGTGAGAGGTGTGGAGGGTAGTGTAGTGTGAGGTGTGGAGGGTAGTGTAGTGTGAGAGGTGTGGAGGGTAGTGTAGTGTGAGGTGTGGAGGGTAGTGTAGTGTGAGAGGTGTGGAGGGTAGTGTAGTGTGAGGTGTGGAGGGTAGTGTATGTGAGAGGTGTGGAGGGTAGTGTAGTGTGAGGTGTGGAGGGTAGTGTAGTGTGAGAGGTGTGGAGGGTAGTGTAGTGTGAGGTGTGGAGGGTAGTGTAGTGTGAGGTGTGGAGGGTAGTGTAGTGTGAGAGGTGTGGAGGGTAGTGTAGTGTGAGGTGTGGAGGGTAGTGTAGTGTGAGGTGTGGAGGGTAGTGTAGTGTGAGGTGTGGAGGGTAGTGTAGTGTGAGGTGTGAGGGTAGTGTAGTGTGAGGTGTGGAGGGTAGTGTAGTGTGAGGTGTGGAGGATAGTGTAGTGTGAGGTGTGGAGGGTAGTGTAATGTGAGAGGTGTGGAGGGTAGTGTAGTGTGAGGTGTGGAGGGTAGTGTAGTGTGAGGTGTGGAGGGTAGTGTAGTGTGAGGTGTGGAGGGTAGTGTAGTGTGAGAGGTGTGATTTTAATCATTGACCGACACTTTTTGTTTAGTTTTCCAGAACCATTAACTCACATCTATAGACTCTTCATTCAAGCTTTCAACTGAGGCCTAGGGTCAGTTTGTAGCAAGCCTGCTCAATGGCTGGTTTATAGACACGAGAAAAGTCAGTACAGTTCTTTATATTCTGATATCTTATGGGATATTAATTATTCTATGTTGATCTCTGATAATTTCCACACTAGGGAAGCAAAAATTAGCACTGGATCCTGGAAGAAAATTCAGGCTAAGATACGGAAGGGAAAAATTAATCACAGGAGTAATATATAGAGCTCCCATCTTTATAGAGTTAATGAGCGACTTATCTGGGATGAAATGCGCAGGGCTTCCATACACAACAAAGTCTTTATAGTAGGCAACTTTAACCTTGGCCAAATAGATTGGATTGACCTTAAGGGTAACTCAGAATCAGAGGATTTTCTCGAAACGATCCAGGACTGCTTCCTAAGTCAACATATAACCAAACCCACCCGGGGTAATAATATACTCGATTTAGTTCTGTAGATTTTCAGGGCAGACGAAAGAAAAATTCCACAAAAGTCCCAGATTTTAGAAGGGCAAACTTTGATAGTTTGTAGAGGCAGTTGAGAGAAGGGGTATCAGGCGTTGGGGTGAACTACACCGCCCTCACCCCACCCATGAACCTGACGGTTCAACTGACCTGAAAACGAGATCTGAGGTTGCCGAGTTCCACGATAATTAAAATAATGAGTTACTTAATGCACAAAGGCAGAACATACCATACAAAAAACTCAGATTAGACAACAATGACCCTAAATGGATAAATAATTATTTAAAGAACATCATTGGCCAAAGGAAGGCTATAGGTAGAAGGATAAACCGTGGCGAAATTTACCTCCGGGATTATTATAAGGTATTGGCCAGTTGGGTTAAGACTGAGATAAGGAAAGCAAAGAGGAATAATGAGGTGAAGATAGCTAAGGAGGCGAAGACAAACCCCAAGGGATTCTATCAAATGAATCAAACTAAAACACGAGAAAAGTTTGGGCCAATACAGTCAGATACCGGCGAGCTACCTGATAACGACGGAGAAATGAGCAATAATCTGAATAAATATTTTTCAGCAGGTTTCACCACAGAAAATTTAAACATGATACTCGAGGCACAGACTGTATTCAGAGATAGTGAAGAAAACAAATTAAGCGAGATAGTAGTGACTAGTAATGATGTTAGTAAGCAAATAGACAAACTAAAGTCTAATAAGTCACCTGGTCCCGATGAGATATTTGCCAGAGTATTAAAGGAATGTATGGAAGAGCTTAGTATGTCCTTAGCAAAGTTGTTTAACATGTCCCTAAAAACAGGTGTAGTACCAGAATCCTGGAGGATAGCGAATGTAATAATGATTTTCAAGAAGGGGGATATATCACTATCCTCTAACTACCATCCAATCAGTCTAACATCAATAGTAGGCAAATTACTGGAAGCAATCATTTCAAACTCTATTCGAAATCACCTGGAGAATCACCAATTGATCAATGATTCCCAGCATGGCTTCACAGGCGAGGGTTCATGTCTAACTGCTCTATTAACATTCTTTTCATCAGTTTTTGAATCTGTGGACGAGGGTCACAATTATGTTGTGGTATATCTCGACTTTATCAAAGCCTTCGACAGAGTCCCCCACGAAAGACTAATTAGAAAGTTACAAGCAAATGGCATCAAAAGTAATAGCCTTAAATGGATTAGGGCGTGGTTACAGGACAAGAAACTGCGAGTGAGCATTAACGGCACTAATCCCATTGGAGCAACGTCACTAGTAGAGTTCCCCAAGGCTCAGTACTTGGACCATAATTATTTATTATATACATAAACGACATAGATATCAGCATAGACAGCAACATAAGTAAATTTGCTGATGACACTAAAATAGGACGTGTAATTAAATCTGACGAGGACTCAGCAAAACTACAGGAAGATCTAAAAAAAATTTTCGAATGGTCTGAAAAATGGCAGATGAAATTCAACGTGGACAAATGTAAAGTACTCAGTATAGAAGATGTAAACAGGGAAACCAGTTACCAGATGAACAACGATGCCATTGTGAAATGCGACTGGGAGAGAGATTTAGGAGTAATGATAAGAAGGAATCGTAAGCCAAGTAAGCAATGTGTTTTTGCTCGTAACAAGGCTAATAAAGTACTTGGGTTCATACAAAGGAGTGTTAGTTACAAGACTAGCGAGGTCATCTTAAGATTATATATTGCGCTTGTGAGACCACACCTGGATTACGCAGTTCTGGCCACGGTATTACAGAATGGATATAGAATCCTTGGAAAGAATTCAGAGGAGAATTACAAGACTAATCCCGGGCATTAGGAACCTTGAGTGTAGAGACAGGTTAAAGCATCTTAATTTGCACTCCCTCGAGAGACGTAGACCGAGGGCGGCTTGATAGAGGTGTATAAATGGAAGTCAGGGCTAAACAAAGGGGACATTACAAAGGTACTCAAACCAGGAGCGAATTCGTAACAATGGTTTTATATTTGACAAATTTAGATTTAGGCGCGAAATAGGTAAACACTGGTTTGGAAACAGAGAAGTGGATGAGTGGAACAAGTTACCAAATATCATCATTAACTCGAATATGCTGGATAGCTTCAAACATAGGTTGGATGCTGATATGAGCAATAGGGGTTGGGTGTAAATGGGACTGCCCAGTATGGGCCAATCGGCCCGCTGCAGTTTCCTCCATTCTTATGTTCTTATGTTCATAAGTTTATTTGTGTGATGAGGAGAACTGTGCTGAAGCGAGGAGTGAGAGTCAGTGGCTGTTCCGAGGCCACCCACAAGTATACTGTATATACCTGCTCACTGAACGAAGCTGCCTCGAACCAAGTGCAGCCACGTCTGCCAGCCGACTGAACAACAGTTACAACAACAAAACAACTTGTTACAAAAATGTATTAGGCATCTGTTAGGTTACATTACATTGCATTAATCTATAACAGTTCAAATACAAATAGAGAACAACGTGTAGTTAGTTTTCAGTCGCTACAAATACCTTGAAGAGAATAAGAAAAAGATTACAAATTTTCAGTAGCATCCTCCACTTCACTCCTAGCGCCCGTATTATTATACAACATCTTCCCTTGAAGAGGGTCGTCGTGTTTTAACCCGAGTTTTAAACTAAATGAGTCCTGAGGACACTGCAGTGCAGTACTTAACGGTGTGGTGTGGCTGTAAAATTAACTAATTCCAATAAAATTAATTTATAATATTGGAATTAGTTAATATTACCGCCACACCACCCCGTTAAGTACTGCACTGCGGTGTCCTCAGGACTCATTTTGTTTAAAACTCGGGTTAAAACACGACGACCCTCTTCAAGGGAAGATGTTGTTTAATGATACGGACATCACGTGGTGAGGTGGTGTTTACGTGTCAGAATTTTGTTAATCATGTTTGTGTTCTGTTAAAGATATTTATATTACCAGAGTGTTTCACATGCTAATTTTTGCTTCCTCTAGTGTGGAAATTATCAGAGACCAACACAAGGTATCAGAATATAAATACGTACTTTGGATTTAATAGTAAAGAACTGTAGTGACTTTTTCCATTTCTGTCTGTCAGCCAATCAGCTGCCTTGCTACAAACTGACCCAAGGCCTCAGTTGTAAGCTTTGAGTGAACAGACTAGAGTCACTTTTTGTTGCAAATGATTTATTTGAATTTTTTTCTTTCCCTTCAGTAAGGAAAACTTGTCTATCAAAGCATGAAAGTTCACTGACTCAGTGATATGCTCAATGGAAAGAATATGTAGTAAGGTTAAGCCTAGCCTGACTCATTGTGGAACTGAGGTAATTCTTGATTACATTAAATTTGGAGAAGCTTCTGTCACATGTTGTGATACTGGCACACATGGTGAAAAATCGCCTAAGTATGATGAGAAGGTTGGGGAACGACTCCTCAATCCTCACTGAACAATTTATTGAAGGATTTTATGTGCCTTCCAATCCACCATTTCCTTCCCAGTTGGTTCCTCATACATTCTAATGTGTCTATGCAATTATTAAATTTCTGTCTGTAAGTTACCTGCAATGGTATTGTGGTAGTTGTCTGTCAGGTGAGCAATTTTCTTTATAATCTTTCTGTCATATGACAGGTGCATCAGGTAAGAGAGGGATGTAAGAAATCCAAACTTCTTGCTCATGTCACACGTCTGGTTGGTATGTCGGGTCACAGTATTTCCTCAGGTAACTGGTCCAAGATTTCATACTGCTCCCATCTTAAGACACCTGTATCTCTGGCTTCTCCTGGCACTCAATTCTACGTCCATGTCCACCTGTCTGTGGAGAGCCCCAATTGCTTTCAAAAGTCGATGGCTTTGGTATGTGCCACCTTTACAGTGCTATCCCATTCATTTTCTAAATATAACACAAGGGCACCCATCTTAAGAGCAGAGGCATCTAGCCCAAGCCCAGCTGTCTAGATAATTTTAGGGTTTCATCAATCTCTGTTCGCATTGGCTACCAAAAGAACAAGTATGCAGAGCAACTGTTGGCCATCATGTTTTTTAGGTAAATAGCTGCATTTGTTTGTATGTACTGTGTCTCAGTGTTACTATCGTGAAGATGCTCCAGAGCTTCAAATATTTCATGTTGGTGGGACCAAACCACATCAACTGCATCATACTTGGAGCTCAATCTTGTCTCAGAAACTTGTTTCACCATCTTCCCTGGGACAAACTGCTGGGAGATGTTCCATCTGGAAGTTAAAACAGAAAACACTTGTATAATTTCTCAATTATCATGATATTCACTGTGGTGGCAACAGCAAGAACCCCAGCCAAATTCAGTGAATGGTTTGTACAGGGAATGAAAACAGCATTTGGATTTATATATATGATTCGCTTTTGTACACTACAGTACTGTGAAACCCAGCTATCTTTGCAGTATTGTCATACCTCTGACCATGAAGGTTCTTTACATCGAGGTTGTCTTCTTGCAGCTTGCAAATAACTTGGTCGATTAAAACATCTGCTGTTTTGCCTTCCAACTCAATAAAATCAAGAAACGGTTCCTCTACATTTAGGATATTTGATAATGTGTGACTGATCTGTAGAACTATCCAAGATGGGGGCATAATATTTTGTTGTTTTGATCTCCTTGATGATGTCTGACTTGACTCGGCTACCTAGGAGTTGTAAGAATTAATTTTTAATTATGGGTGAGAGATATGTGACTGTTGATTGGGAAACACTTTGGATTGTGGTTAATGTTCCCTCATTACCAGATTATCTTTTCCGAGCAGTTGCATCAGTGTCAGAAAATTCCCTGGGTTATTAGATTATTTTGGTAAACGACTCTCTCTCCTCTATTAGCAAAATTTTGCTGTGCTAGGAGCATAACGCCATCAAGAATACATCTGAGCGTGGCACACCACTTTGCCACGTTACCGCTTTACAGCACAGGTACTTTCAATTTGACGTTAAAGTCATGATCTATTGTTGCTCTTCTTTCTCGGTGAATACACATCTCTTCCCACTTAGTAGATACCTCCTCATGCCCTAGATTTTATTCATGATCAGATATTCGAGGATTCAACTCCCTCCACTTGTAAAACCTTTTCTCTTAGTAAATAAGCTAATGTCTGGGTTGAAAAGGCAACAGCAGAGATAGCTGTGATTTATAAAAACCGTCTTTTTTCTCTTATTTATTTTATTTTTTTAAGATTTTGAGGGGTGGAGACCTGAGGCAACTGCCTTGTTTGGCCCTACTTTGAAGCAATTTCCCCTCCCCCCCCCCCCCCCACTCCTTACTATGCCACTGTATACAGTATACAGTACTGTATAATTATAATTGGTAGGTTATAGTTTTCCTGAAAAATTAATTAGAAATCATATGCCATCACATGTCCTGTATATAAGCATCAATTTATTTCAATTTAAACATAGAAAAGGAAAGCCTGATTATATTTTTTCTATGTTAGAATTGTTGGTTAGTTACATACAATGGAAGAGTGTCTAGGTTAGTGAGACACCATGTAAAAATTATATAGGTTAGTCAGACATTATGGAAGAGTGTGTAGGTTATTCATACACTATGGAAGAGTTTTGTATCAGATTCTATGTGTATTTTTACTGCACACGTATTTCAGTTATATTAGATAAACCTTTTTGACATTTTCCTTGACAAGAGAATGGAGTTTAAAACTTACTCAAGACTCATCAACCTGATATAGTAGGATTGTGAGTTTAATATAGATGGATAGGATTCATAAACGAACCTTTCTCGGGCAAGACCTTAAAGTCAGCCAGGTGAGAGTGCAGGGGAGGATGTTTTGAAGAATCAAAGTGGTGTAAAATTAAACACTGAAGGGGAGAGACTTATTCATTAGTGGTTGTATCAATAGGTACCTGAATTGTAGCTCATTAAACCAAGGGAACTGAAGAGCCATAGTAGACAATGCA
The DNA here is from genome assembly GCA_958450375.1 of Homarus gammarus. Lineage (NCBI taxonomy): Eukaryota > Metazoa > Arthropoda > Malacostraca > Decapoda > Nephropidae > Homarus > Homarus gammarus. The sequence goes on along the minus strand of CAUDMG010000438.1, from coordinate 283,030 downwards.
ATGGCGCTCAACTCTAGCCACCTCCTTGTCATGAAGGATTTCAACAATTGCGATATCGACTGGAGGAATGAATTTACACTAAATGACCGTATTTATCCTGCAACTCTTTTTTTTTTATAGTAACTCTGAGAGACAATTTCCTATTTCAACATGTTAAAGATCCGACTCACTATAGAGAGAAACAAACACCTAAACTGCTGGACCTCATCATGACTAATGACGAGGGTATGGTCGCCAAGTTGGAACACCTAACCCCCATCAGCACCAGCCATTATGTGATGTTGACCTTAAGACTTAACTGTTGGCCAAGGTTCAAATATTACAATGACAATTAGAACAGGATGAGGTTAGAGATAAGGGATGTCTAGTGGCCTGACTAGCTGAGAAACAAGAATGCAGATACTACTCTGAATATCATAGCCAGTAAAGTGAATTATTTGATAATAAATATATACCCAAGTCCAAACCGACTGGCTGCAGGACTACAAGGAGACCGTTACATTTGAACCATGCAGAGGTTGACAAATTAAGAAAAAATCTCAGAATTTCAAGAGATGGGGTGTGACAAATGATGAACAGGATAGAAGGATGAGTGCTAGGTTCAGAAACTAACCCAAGTCAGAGAGTAAAAAGGCTGAAAAAGAGTTCCAGAGGCAGATCACAAACGAGGCCAAATCAAACCCACAGGCTTTCTACTGATACAAAAAATTTACATTAAAGACAAGTATGGGCATATCAGATCTGAGACTTGTAGATGGTAGTTACACAGACACAAAGCAGGACAAGACAAAGGTGATAAATAATTGTTTTTCCTCAATTTCAGAAGAGAGGATGTGAATAAACTCCCTGCTTTTCGTGAATGACAGGTTGACACAGTGCTGTTGCACATTGAGTTCTCAGAGGCATATATTAGAAACAAATTGTCAAAGCTAAAGGTTCATAAAAGTCCAGGTCCCTGACATGATGCATCCCAGAGTGTTAAGAGAGTTGAGCAACGAGCTTGCTGAGCCCCTGAAGATCCTGTTCTGTAAATGCATGGATGAGCAAAAGATCCCCAGTGATTGGAAATGGAATATGTGAGTCCTCTATTCAAACAACGAGATAGCTGCTCCACAAATATAGACTGGTGAGCTTGACCAGCATAATGTGCAAAGTACAGTACTAGAGATAATTATACTGGGTGCCATGATAGACCATCTACAGTATTATGAAACAACCTTGTGAAGGATTGCCACCATGGCTTTATGCCGGGATGCTCCTGCTTGATGCAATTACTTAAGTTATTGGATGTTTGAACTCAAATCCTAGAGTGTGGTGGCAATATTGATAATAAATTTCTAGACTATGCCAAGGCATTCGACAGTGTACCCCACGAAAGGCTGAAAATTAAACTGGAAGGGTATGGAATTCAGGGAAGCGTCCTAATTTTTGATCAGAGACTTTCTTCCTGACTATAAGTGTGTGATGATTAATGGCATGAAATCGTCATGTGTATTGTGTACCCGTAACAAGCGGGGTTCCACAGGGTAGCGTCCTGGGATTGATGTGTTTGTTTGTTTCATAAGTGACATGCCAGAAGCTGTACATTCCCCCATACAAACATTTGCTGATGATGCCAAGTTATTTATGGAAATTGGGAATCAAGTGGACTGTGAAATGTTACAGGAAGATCTCTGTCAACTTAAGGATTGGCAAAAAAAAATAGCTGTTCAGATTTAACATCACAAAAGGCAAAAGGATGTAACTAGGTTGCATCAGTTGTAAGGAGGTGTATTACATGTCCCATCGTGATGAGGAAGCATCATTAACTGAGACCAAATGTAAAAAAGGACCTGGGTGTGTATGTTGACCACAAACTGAAATTCTCAAACCATTTTGAGAAGAAGGTAAATCAAGCATCTAAGCTATTGGGTCATATAAGAAGAGCGTTTACACACCCAGACAGTGCGACCCTCATAACGCTCCTCAAAAGCGAGGTGTTTCTCTGTTTGGAGTACTGTCACCCCATCTGGTCCTCAAGATTTGATAGAGACTGTCAGTTGATTGAAAATGTCTAGAGAGAGGGCACCATATTGGTGCCTGCACTACAGCACCTCAGTTACCTAGAGAGATTGGAACTTCTATAGTTTCCAAGCTTATACTATAGGCGGGTAAGGAATTACATAATTGAAGTGTATAAACACCTCTGAGGGCATTACTCAGTTGAATGTTCATACCTGAAGCTGGTTAATGCCTGCACCACTAGGGGTCACAGTTTAAGAGTGAAGTTAAAAAAACTGTGAGGGTAAACTTTTTTTGAGTGAGAGTTGTGAACTTGTGGAACAAACTGCCAGAGTGTTGTGACAGCACCGAGTGGGAACAGATTCAAGACTAGACTTGACCAACACTGGCTCATGTACAGATACATTCTGGAGCCAGTACATACCCAGTACTTGCCAACAGTATATAACAGAGACATAACCGATAACCCAAGCAGCTAACAAACCAACACTGTTTCTCAGTTACCACTATGGTACTGACTCATGACTTGACACATGTGATGAAAAGGCCTGTAAGTTATAAGCCGACTCATCCAACTGTATATTGGGAACACGTTTACACATTTTGCAGGAGATAAATAGACGTTCTCTACCAGATTGCATAAGACCCAATTTTTAAGAATTTTAAATGTTGTCTGTTGTAAAAACAACAAGACTTATTGCTTGGTACTTTATGATCCTACCTGCAGAAACAACAACAACGGACCATTATGTATTTCTGAAATTATTCAATACTATAGACAAATTAACTTTTTATCTTCCTCACCCCACATACAAGAGTTGAGAGTATATACTGTAATGTGTACTATTTTTATACTCATTTGACGTAATGCAACAATCAGGAAGGAGCCACCATTCTTGTAATTATTAAAATATAACTTTTATGTAGTTTATTGATTTTGTAATTACTAACAGAGGCACATACTGTACTGACCACCCTTAACACCTTAGCACTCTTGCAGTACACTAACTGCTAGTCAGGGTTTTTATTAGTTATTCCTATACCTTAATGAAATGTACGTAATTGAATTAATCAAGGCATGTACATACTGTACTGTATATGCTAACCTTAATACCATAATGAGCTAATAGTAATTACCGGTATGCAGGCGCATATATGTCAAAACATAGCTCCATAGCGATCTTGTAGTAATTGCTAATCAGGGCGTTTATATAGTACCCTCAGCACCTGAGCGAACCTGTAACTGTATTAATCAAGGCGTATGTATGCCAACCCTTGGCACCTTAGTAACTCTTGTAGTAACTACTCCAACAAAGGCGTATGTATTCCAACTTTTTTGCACCATAGCGATCTTGTAGTAACCTTGCTTATCATGGTGGTTGTAATAAATCGTTAACATCTTGCTCACCACCCAGCCGACACGCCCTCGACGCTCGCTGGATCTGCATTACTCACAAGCGGTAAGTCTCCCTTTGAAAGCGCATGAAAGAAAATGAAAACCCATTATGATTTTTATATGACTAACTGTGATATTCACGGATTTAGCGAAAACCCTTTTTTTTTCAATATTGCTTATACAGTATTGTATTTTTATATTACTTACATGTGCATGTTAAGAAAATTCAATGATTTTATTTATTTTTTTATTTATATATTATATTGTATTAAGCAATTTTTTTATTGTTAAATAATACTTCATTTTTATGATGTTTTCTACTTATTGAAAAGTTTCTTTTAATTACTGCATCCAATTTTAACATTTGAAATATCACTATTGTATATTTATGATTAACATATTCTTTAGGTTAAACATGTGTAGTTATTAAATTACAGTGCCTGTACTGCTGTATTTCATAATTAATTCAGGATCTAAATTGGAAAGTCCAAGGTTTACAAGACAGTTTGGATTACCAATTTTGAATTTTTTTTTGTGTGTGAAGTTAACAAGTACAGTAGTTCATATATACAGTATAGTGGTCCCGAGATTCTAGTGCAGCAGCATCACTTAGGTTGACGAGGTTTTGCTCATTTGCTCTCAAATGTATGGAATGGTCTGTTCCCTAAAAACCGAACTTGGAGAACCTGATTGATTCATCCAACTCCTGGCGAACACAGTGAGCTTGTCAACCCCGAAAACCCTACAGCACGATTTTTTCGTTTTTCTTTCCCAACACTCGGACAGATTAATTATCAGTGAGTTAGTCTATGGGATTGATCAATATTCAACCCATTGTACAAGAGCTAATTGGCTGATAACCTCAGCCTGTTAAAGTACAACACAGTGTTCTTTTCAACCATAATTAAAGCAAGAGCTTTGCTTACCTTCATCCCTAGTCAGGTTTACTTCAGGCCTTCATATTAATTGGAGGACAACTGTTTGTTGTCTGTGATTCTCACTGCTGGTGTACGTTGACTCATGCTCATGCTCAATCATTGGTAATGATATTGTCTAAAGGTTATTGAACAACTGAAGACATGGAAGTCTCCAAACAATTGATATTCATCACGGAATAACCTGAAAAGCTATTTCTTAGAATGAGGTAAAGTAGGTATGAAAATTTATATTACTAATAGCCATATATTATACAGGAAGCTTGAGTTTAAGAGAATTGTCAGACTATGACATGATAAGGCAAGGATGCTGATAGCTAATGACCAGCTTCCAAGTGTTTCTGTAGCAGAGGTGACTAACTTTACTTACACAAGTACAGTGCTGTACTATATAGTGTTTTACTCTTGTCATTTTCTACATTTTTCTACATTTTAGGAAAATATTTCCGTGGATAATTTACGTTGTCAGTGAGATAATTTTTTGAGTCTTCTTTTTTACCATCTGTACAAAGGTAAAATCAAAAGTTTTGGTTGTTTCAAAAGTCGAGTTCAAAATTATAAAAGATTCTTATTTGTTTACACCATCAAGAATATCTTTTAACCTATGGATGTTGGAGCACATTTATGCCTTCAGTTTGAATCCTGTTAAAATGGGGAATATATATATATATATATATATATATATATATATATATATATATATATATATATGCAAGTAAATCACTGTAGGTGCGCGTGATCTAGGTGGTTATCAGCATATATATATATATATATATATATATATATATATATATATATACGTATATATATATATATATATATATATATATATATATATATATATATATATATATATATATGTAAATATATATCTCATGTAGATCCACAATGAAAACGTGGATAAGATAAATCTTGATAAAATCACACGGGAAAAGGGAAACAACGGAGTTGCCTCTGAAGATGTCTTGAAAAAAGACGAAAGATATGGTGCTCCGTTGTTTCCGTTTTCCCGTGTGATTTTATCAAGATATATTATTATTTATACCAACTTCTGTTTCACTATGACCTGTGAGCCAAATACCTACTACTTGCTTTTCCTTTTTCTAACCATTTTCCATAAATATTTATATATAATACATCCTACACCAGTCCACGCCCTGTTGAAGGTTTACTAAATAGTACTAGTCATGTCTCAAATTAAACATAAGAAATAATTTACCTGACTCATAGAAAATTATGTATACAAAACAAAATGCATCTTCCTTTCTAAAAGATATAAGAGCTGTTGCTACACTCAATTTAACAAAACCTCAGTACTGTACTGTTCTTTGTATTACAGTACAGGATTTTGTTTAATGTTAAGGCAGTTTACTGTGGTTCCCGTTAAGACAGTTAATGTTGACGACATAGTGGAATTTTCATCTGTTTTTTTTATACAATAGTAAATTGGTTTCTATTCAACCAATAGTCTATTTTCCTCCTGTATAAATTTTTTAATGTACAGTATATTTGCCATACTTTTTTCTTTCTTAACGGGCACAACCATGTTGATATTACAAGATCTATTATGTAGCTCAGACAGACATAGGGATTAAATGACAGTAATATCACTCATAAACAAAAACATGACTGCCATTCACACTTAAAGCGTTTACAGGATATGTTATGAGGTCTTATAGCAAAGAAAGTTGCTTACATTTTATGTTAAAATTTATGTATGCAATTTGCAAAATATTATTTGAATCAACCAAGAGACATTAAATTAGGTGAATTGTTTATAAAAATGGTGGCTCAAAAAGTGTAAGATATATCAAACTTTCAAACTATTGGTACTGTACATTCTTTTAATACTGAAGATTTTTTTTTTATCTTTTATTAATGAGTTTTACAGGATATGTCATATGAAGTTTTCAATGGAAATAAAAGTTCAATTTCATTCTAAATATTAAGTTATAATGTATAGTTAATCTTTTTATAAAGAGTAATACTTGTACAGCACTTAAATATTCACTTAGTTTCTCTTTTCCAGAGTACATTATAAATATTATTTCCCAGTTCAATAAAGAGTATATTCCATATATGATGGACATAACAGAATACACTGTACTGAGATAAATATGGTATAATACTTAATATCAATCATTTTAATTAGGTACTGTACTGGTTATTGTGACATTAAGTGGAATTCTCAGCTGAGACCCTATATTGTTGGTTAATACCTGATGCTAATACTATGTAATAGTGGCTGAGAGCAGTTACTAACCTTTGCTTAAACTAGACCTAACCTAATGAATTAACTATGCTTTACTTAATTTAATTAAAGCCTTAAAACCCTACTTATAAGTACAATATTATAATATTTTCTGGCATTATACATAACATTAATAAGTGATACTTATTACTTTAACGGTAGATAACCACTTTAATTAATGATTTATTAATTATTACAGGAGTCTTACATGCCCTACCATTTTCATGTGGTAAACAACCGAAAGTACTATATCTAAATACAGTATATATATATATATATATATATATATATATATATATATATATATATATATATATATATATATATATATATGGGTGAAGTTGTTTTTACACTAAGGCACCACTACATTGCACCAACCCTCCTTCCTCCACAAAGAATCATATTCCTTAATTTTTTATTGTTGTTGTTTAGTGCACTGGGATTCTTAGAGAATGTGCTTAAAGACCTGTGATGTTAAAGCAAAAAAATACTGTACAGTACTGTACATGTAAACAGCAGCAACCTTCCTGCATGTTGCTTTGAGTCCTAATTATGTCATTAATTATATTTTGAAATAAAACTCATCAACAAAATGACTAAAAAAGCCAAAAAAAAACAATTTGAATCCAGACATAGCTGGAATGAATGTAGTGATGATAAATTTCAAAGAAAATTACCTCCTCTTACTCAAAAGTGGATGGAAAATTCTTCACAAAATATGTAAATTAAATGAATTTGATGTTTACTCTTAAGATTATTCATGTTGGTAAGGAGTAGACATGACCCCAGGGAGAGGGCCAATTGTTTTGCTGAATTGGACTCTGCCGCAAAAAAATAATAATAATAAATAAATAAATACATAAATATATAAAATAAATAAATATTCTAAAACCAGTTTTTGTGATAAAGTTCTGAATGCAACGTCTAGCTTTATACAGTGCCTAGGTATGTAAATGCCTATCATTAACTCGTCAATGGAAATGAAATTTATTTATTTCCACCCGGTACAGTTTTCTGAAGTTATTAAACCTTAACTTGCTTGCTTTTTGTTCTTTACTAACATGCATGTTGTCAGTCTTCACTACATAGCAAAACAAATTAAAAAAATCACAACAATATTAGTGGAAGAAGTTGCCTCCTATTCTTTCATAAGGATTTATAAGCTCCATTGTTCAAATACTTACATTAAGGAATCATGTTCCCCTTTGTCATATATCACTCCAATTCTTCAGATTGGAGGTGCCAGATGTCTCCATCGGCCACAAATTTTCTCACTTCCTTTGATATCAACTCAATTTATTTACATATTTTGTTAAAAATCAAATACAGTATTGGTGGAAGAGTTTTGGTATTCGATTATAAAGTAGAGTGTACGGTGTTGTAGTTTGAGTTTTTTAATATAATATCCATTTGATAAGGATTAAATTCAAGTGATGTCATCATGGTTTTTCTCCATAAATATTTATACTTTATGAAAATAAATATTGGTAGAAAAACATCTCCCTTACCCTGGCATGTGTTCCACCAGCTGAGTGTGACTCACCTCTTGGTTGTTATATGTTGATCCATTGTGTTCCATGTTCCTTAAGCTCAGTGTTGCCCAATTACAGTATTTTTTTTTATTATTACAATATATACTGTACTGTGTATGTTAAAGGTAAAGTTTGTAATTTTTGCTTAACTACTAAGATATTTTGTGCCCAGTGTAAAGAAGTTATTGTTTTATTTTGTACAGTGATATCCCCATTAGCCGGAACAACTGGTGCAGAGCACTTCCAGGGATGAGAGATATCCGGCTAACCTGACGACTTTAACAAACCCGGAAAAAATCCCTATCCCCGAAATCTTTTCCCGTTACTGGGAAAAGTTTCCGAGTGTCTAAACTAGACATCTTGTACACACAGAATGTTTCTGGGTGCTGGAGATGTTTTCCTTGAGGCTAAACTACTGGAGTCCGTAAATGCAGTTATAATTAAGCTAAAAACTCCATTTTTGTTCAATCCAGAATGGGACGTCTAGCTTTATACCTAGGTATGTTAATGCGTAGCAATAACTCGCCAGGCCAACATACAGGCAATTAAAACGGTAGCAATGCGTGTGATGGAGGGCGCGGGAGGGGGTTTTGAGAATTGCAATTATATGCCAGGTAACGGACAGGTCGCTACCTGGCATATAATTGCAATTCTCAAAACCCCCTCCTGCACCTTCCATCACACGCATTGCTACCGTCATATTCTTGTCTGGCGAATCAGCTGTAAATACGCACGAAGAAGGCTCCGCTAATTTGTGTTGTAATAGCTGAAACACTGAGTGCCACAAGGATTTTATATAAGGTGTGTATACATCTCAGCACGGTGAGGAAATCGGGTGACTTATATTTTGTTTGTCTCTCAGATATTGTGTTTGGGACAATTTTTTATACGGTCTGGTCAGCTTGGCGATCACAGCTCGTCTTCTGTTAGGAAGACAGTAGATCGTTAGTGACTAATATCCTCTGCTTTCAAGTCACTTAGTGAATGCCGTTGTTTTTCGCCCTTCCGGGCACGTCTTCACTGAAAGAATATATATGTATGGAAACAGGCAAATGTAGTACCCATATTCAAAAAGGGAGACAGAGCATCAGCGTCAAATTACCGGCCGATCAGTTTGACGTCAGGAGTGGGGAAATTTCTTGAATCAATTATAGCAGATAGCATCCAATCGCATCTAGAGAAAAGCAAATTAATCTACGACTCTCAACATGGGTTTACAAAGGGAAAATCTTGTCTAACAAATCTGCTAACGTTTTTTAGGAAAGTCTTCGAGGTAGTAGATAATGACGAAAATTACGATGTTATTTACTTAGACTTTAGCAAAGCATTTGACAGAGTACCGCATCAGAGGCTTCTGAGAAAAATTAAGGCTCATGGTATCGAGGGGAAAGTTTTAAATTGGATAAAATCATGGCTCACCGATAGAACGCAGAGGGTCAGCGTAGATGGTGTTAAATCTGAGTGGGGCCGTGTAACCAGTGGGGCTCCCCAGGGGTCAGTACTAGGCCCACTCTTGTTCATAATCTACATAAACGATTTAGATACTGGGATCAGCAGTGACATAAGCAAGTTTGCGGATGACACCAAAATAGGGCGGCAAATTAATTCAGGGCAGGATGCAAATGCATTACAGGAGGATCTAAATAAACTGCAGGTGTGGTCTGAAAAATGGCAAATGAAATTCAACACCAGCAAGTGCAGCGTACTTAATATTGGAAGAACAAATACTGATAATGTATACAGCCTTAACAACATCAACCTAGAGAAGTCGACTTGTGAAAGAGACCTGCGGCCTAGAAAACAGTGCATTAATGTTCGAAATAAGGCAAACAGAGTATTGGGTTTTATATCTAGAAGTGTAAGTAACAAGAGTGCAGAGGTCTTATTGCAACTATATCTTGCGCTAGTCAGGCCGCACCTCGATTATGCGGTTCAGTTCCGGTGCCCCTATTATAGAATGGATATAAATTCACTAGAGTCGGTGCAGCGAAGAATGACAAAAATGATTCCGGGACTTAGAAACCTTCCATATCAGGATAGGTTAAAGAAACTTAACTTGCATTCCCTAGAAAGACGAAGAGTGCGGGGAGATATGATAGAAGTATTTAAGTGGGTGAAAGGAATCAATAAAGGGGATATAGATAAAGTTCTTATAATATCCGAGTAGGAGAGGACTCGGAGCAACGGATTCAAGTAGGATAAGTTTAGGCTTAGGAGGGAGATAGGACGAAACTGGTTCACAAATAGGGTGGTGGACGAGTGGAACAAGCTTAGCAACTTTGTAGTAAGTGCGGGAACTCTGGAAAGTTTCAAAAGGAGGCTAGATAGATTCATGGATGATAGAGAGTGGTAGTAACTCTCGACAGGAGCTGCCATGCACAGGCCAACCGGCCTATTGCAGACTCCTTATTTTCTTATGTTCTTATGTTCTTAAGCCCTAAAACTAAAAGCCCAGCTAAGGAAGCAAACCAATAATAATGCTTCAAGTGGTAGTGCTTATTTATTGCTACGTTCTTCCCCTCTTTCTCCTGCTTTGTTTGATGAGCAAACATTAGTTAAGTATAGATCAGCTGTTGAGCAAACTATTCATATTACTGTTCCCAGGAGTTCTAAGACCTTTCGGAAATTTAAAGGAGGAAGGTCTAACAGGGGAACAGGACCAGCTGCTAGGATCAGTTATCAACCTAGAGGAAACTTTGGAGGAGGAAACAATTCCAGACGTAGTAAGGGCGACCGTTTGTTGAGAAGTGGAAGGAGACCTTATTCCACCACAACAGCGACCACTCCCGTCCAATGAAGCCAGACAACTGGGTCATCTAGGGGGTTGGGAAAACAGGTGGACTTCTTCCATATGGGCTTACAAGACAATCAAATGGGGCCTCACGTGAACTTGGTTGAGGCGCCCTACCCTAGTTTTACCAATAAGGGGTCAAAACCCAACCCCCTTACTCACAGAATTTTTAATTCAACTGTTAAACAAAGGTGTGATAGAACTGTTGCAGTCATAGAAATGTTTCATGTCTCGCCTATTCTCAGTCCCCAGGAAAGGCAGCGACAAATTGAGGTGGATTTTAGATCTTTCCGTCCTGAAAAAGTTCATTACCAAAACAAGTTTTAAGATGCCTATTATCAAGTGCCTGTTGCTCCCAGGTACAGAAGGTTTCTAGTGTTCGCAGTGGGGGATGTAAGTTATCAATTCACAGGGATGCCATTCGGCCTAACAATTGCGCCAAAAGTGTTTACAAAACTGGCAAACATCACCAGAGAGAACCATGCAAAGAAGGGCATAAGAACTTCAACTTATCTAGACGGTTGCCTGATAGTGGGAAACTCTTACGAAGATTGTCAAAAAGCGACCCAATGTACACTAGTACTATTTCAAAAGGCAGTTCTAATCAAGTTAGAGACTCCATTTCTTTACTATAATAATCGAGAATAGTTTATCTAAAAGTCTAGTAAAATCAATATATTTGAAAATTAAAAATCTTTATGATATGGACATGAATGAAGCTGTGTCTTACAGCAATGACTGATATTTTTCACTCCCATGGAGCTGTGGGGGATTAGTGGGTCTCGTGTAACTGACCTGACCTGACTCATGTCAGGTGGAGGGTAGAGGGGGGATTAGTGGTCTCATATTACTGACCTGATGGAATGTCAGGTCACCCTTTCTTGGGTGGGGGACTAGTGGGTCTCTTGGCCTGAAGATGTCTTGAATAAACACGAAACCTAAAGTATTTTTGAAAGATTGTGGTAAGTATAGGTATAAATGAGGAAAGTTGTATCCCTCCAACAAAACATTACAAATCATTTTAAAATATGGAGTGAGAAAGCAGAAAGGTGTGTGATTAGAGATATGGAGTAGAAATGAGTGTTGCCAATAAGACCTCACTCCTTATGTTTGCTGTCTTAATTCCCGTGTTATGGGTGTGTGAGTGGTATTGGAGTGCGTGTGTGTGGTTGTTGGAGTGTGTGTGTGGTTGTTGGAGTGTGTGGGTGGTTATTGGAGTGTGTGTGTGGGTGTTTGAGAAGTCGACTTGTGAAAGAGACCTAGGGGGTACTTGCAAGCCCGGACCTACGGCCTAGAAAACAGTGCGTTAATGTTCGAAATATGGCAAACAGAGTATTGGGTTTTATATCTAGAAGTGTAAGTAATAAGAGTGCAGAGGTCTTATTGCAACTATATCTTGCTCTAGTCAGGCCGCGATTATGGATGTCAATTCACTAGAGTCGGTGCAGCGAAGAATGACGAAAATGATTCCGGGACTTAGACACCTTCCAATTCAGGATAGGTTAAAGAAACTAAACTTGCATTCCGTAGAAAGACGAAGAGTGCGGGGAGATATGATAGAAGTATTTAAGTGGGTGAAAGGAATCAATAAAGGGGATATAGATAAAGTTCTTATAATATCCGAGTAGGATAAGACTCGGAGCAACGGATTTAAGTTGGATAAGTTTAGGTTTAGGAGGGAGATTGGAAGGAACTGGTTCACAAATAGGGTGGTGGACCAGTGGAACAAGCTTAGCAACTTTGTAGTAAGTGCTGGAAGGCTGGAAAGTTTCAAAAGGAGGTTGCATAGATTCATGGATGATAGAGAGTGGTAGTAACTCTTGACAGGAGCTGCCATGTACAGGCCAACCGGCCTATTGCAGACTCCTTATTTTCTTATGTTCTTATGTAAGTACTTTATTAACTTTGTTTCGAGCGAATACACATTGTTTACTTGCCTTAAGATTCCTACTTATCATTACTCCTAAATCTCTCTCGCAGTCAGGTTTCTCAATAACATCGTTGTTCATCTGGTAACTGGTTTCCCTGTTTACATCTCCTATACTGAGTACTTTACATTTGTCCATGTTGAATTTCATCTGCCATTTTTCAGACCATTCGAAAAATTTGTTTAGATCTTCCTGTAGTTTTGCGGAGTCCTCGTCAGATTAAATTACACCTCCTATTTTAGTGTCATCAGCAAATTTACTTATGTTGCTGTCTATGCCGATATCTATGTCGTTTATGTATATAATAAATAGTTATGGTCCAAGTACAGAGCCTTGGGGAACTCCACTGGTGACGTTGCTCCAATGGGATTTAGTGCCGTTAATGCTCACTCATTGTTTCCTGTTCTGTAACCATGCCCTAATCCATTTAAGGATATTACCTTTGATGCCATGTGCTTCTACCTTTCGTGGGGGACTCTGTTAAAGGCTTTGCTAAAGTCGAGATATACCACATCATAATTGTGCCCCTCGTCCACCGATTCAAAAACTGATGAAAAGAATGTTAATAGGTGATTTCTAATAGAGTTTGAAATGATTGCTTCCAGTAATTTGCCTACTATTGTTGTTAGACTGATTGGGCGGTTGTTAGAGGATAGTGATCTATCCCCTTTCCTGAAAATCGGTATTACATTCGCTATCCTCCAGGAATCTGGTACTACACCTGTTTTCAAGGACATGTTAAACAACTTTGCTAAGGGCATACTAAGCTCTTCCTTATATTCCTTTAATACTCTGGCAAATATCTCATCGGGACCAGGTGACTTATTAGGCTTTAGTTTGTCTATTTGCTTACTAACCTCGTCACTAGTCACTACTATCTCGCTTAATTTGTTTTCTTCACTATCTCTGAATAGAGTCGGTGCCCCTGGTATCATGTTTAAATTTTCCGTGGTGAAAACTGTTGAAAAATATTTATTCAAATTATTGCTCATTTCTCTGTCGTTATCAGTGAGCTTGCCGGTATCTGACCGTATTGGTCCAATCTTTTCTCGTGTTTTAGCTTGATACATTTGGTAGAATCCTTTGGGGTTTGTCTTCGCCTCCCTTGCTATCCTTACTTCATTATTCCTCTTGGCTTTCCCTATCTCGGTTTTTAACCCTACTCGCCAATACCCTATAATAATCCCGGAGGTAAATTTCGCCACGATTTATCCTTCTACCTATAGCCTTCCTTTGGCCAATGATGTTCTTTAGATAATTATTTATCCATTTAGGGTCATTGTTGTCTGATCTGAGTTTTTTGTATGGTATGTTCTGCCTCTGTGCATTAACTAACTTATTATTTAAATTGTCATGGAACTCGGCAATCTCAGATCTCGTTATCAGGTCGGTGTCATCTGTCAGGTTCACGGCCAAGCTCGACACCCCCTCTCTCAGCTGCCTCTTTAAAATGTCAAAGTTTGCCCTTCTGAAATCTGGTACTTTAGTGGAATTTTCTTTACGTCTGCCCTGAAAATCTAACTGGAATCTAATTTCTTTGTGATCGCTGTTTGCAAGTTCGTTTCCTACCTCGACATTGCTAATGAGGTTTTCTCTGTTTGACAGAACTAAATCGAATATATTATTACCCCGGGTGGGTTCGGTTATATGTTGACTTAGAAAACAGTCCTGGATTGTCTCGAGAAAATCCTCTGATTCTGAGTAACCTGTAAGGTCAGTCCAATCTATTTGGCCAAGGTTAAAGTCGCCTACTATAAAGACTTTGTTATGTATGGAAGCCCTGCGCATTTCATCCAAGATAAGTCGCTCATTGACTCCAACAAGATTGGGAGGTCTATATATTACTCCTGTGATTAAGTTTTCCCTAAAGTCGATTAATTCTATCCAAATTGTTTCTGTATTCCTCTCAGTTTTTATTTCCTTATTTATTTCACACTTCAGATTATCCCTCCTTTCCTGGTCTGCCTATCGGTATGGAACAGTTTGTAATCCGCAATTTGGTATTCGACCGGTAACTCACGTGAGTCTAGGTTGATCCATGTTTCAGTGAATGCTATTATATCGATTTTTTCGGTACATACCAAGGCCCTACTATCATCCATATTGTTTCTCATACTTCTACTGCTCGTGTAGTATACATTTAAGTTAGTCGTGTTCTGAGTCCTCCCCTTACCGCGTTTAGTTTTAAACTCGCTGTCTAATTTAGTTTTGTCATCATCCTAACACTATTTCCCCGTATTCTTTCACCTTGTTTACCCGCTCCCACTGCATTCTCCTCCACCCCCGTGCTCATATGTTCTCCTAGCAGTTTAAAGACTTCGATATCTTTTGAACTGCCCCCTCTTGAGCCCCAGCCACGGTTGCTACTCCATCCCTAGACAGGTGCACCCCATCCCTAGCATAAAGGTCCCTTCTGCCGTAGAAGTTGTCCCAGTTGTCAATGAATGGGACTGATATTGACTTGCAATATCTGTCAAGACGGTCGTTGACACCAACTGCCCTTGACAACCATTCACTGCCAACTCTCCTAGGCAGGACACCGCATATGATAGGGATCCCTCCCTTAGTCCTAATACGATCTATAGCTGCCTTGAACTTATCAAGAAGCTCCTCGCTCCTACACCGGCCAATATCATTGCTTCCTGCACTGAGGCAGATAATGGGTTTGTTCCCATTACCAGACAAGATATTGTCCATCCTGTCAATTATATCCCCCACCCCAGCTCCTGGCAAACACACCCTCATCCTATTTATGTTTTTACCACAAAAAGCCCTGTCCAAGTACCTTACCTGTGAGTCACCAACAATTAAAGTTTTTATATCTTCCTTGTCAGCCCTGTCCCTGACTATACTAGCGTCCAATTCGTCTATCAAGGGACTGAACGAGTTGGTACACTTAGCTGCAGATGTCGTTGTTAACGTATCCTTGGTGTGTTTCTTCATCACCAGTTTGGTCTTTCCTCTCCTTACAACCTTCCACTCCCTTGAATTTTCGTCAGATACTGGCTTTCCCTGTCCCGCCTCCCCCTTCAATCTCGCCATCTCTTCTTTTAATTTCAGGTTCTCCAACGTGGCCCCTCTCTATTTCTTCCTTGGCCCTCTCCAATTCTTCCATGGCCCATTCCAGCTTGGCCAAAAAACTCGCAGACCCCAGACCACACATAGCGCTGGCCATATCTGATAATTATCCCTCGGGAGCTAACCCTGCTGTGACCTTTCCCCTAGTGAGGTCAGACATTCCAATTCCACTCACACATTCCAACACCACTCACACATTCCAACACCTTTCACACATTCCAACACCACTCACACATTCCAATACCACTCACACATTCCAACACCACTCACACATTCCAATACAACTCACACATTCCAATACCACTCACACATTCCAACACCACTCACACATCCCAACATCACTCACACATTCCAACACCACTCACACATTCCAATACAACTCACACATTCCAACACCACTCACACATTCCAACACCACTCACACATTCCAACACCACTCACACATTCCAACACCACTCACACATTCCAACACCACTCATACACCACCAATAAGGGAATTAAAACAGCAAGCATGAGGAGTGATGGTCTTATTGTATGACACGGGATACCGACAAAAACCCCACCGGACAAAATCCCCTAGGACAAAATCCCTACCCCTACCGGACAGAAACCCCACATAGTAAAAAATAAAACAGAATTTGTTTAAAGTTTTCAATAATTTTCTTACAAATCCACTTTGATATTAGATCTTACCATTACTGTCCTCACTTGTTGAGACCCCAGGGGACCCGTGACCTCACAATCTCTGGTCTCTCAGGTCTGTTTAAGGACGTGTGGTGCCATGAGACGAACTGTATAAAAACCTTGTTCACTTGTGCACTAATTCAGTTTTCCTTTAAGCAGTCTTTGAATACAGTCAGAAGCTAGATAGCTCGTTTCTATTTTTCATACAAATTTCATTTAACATTTTAAGCACGAGTGTATTGTGAATTTTGTACATTGTGGGTTTTGTCCAGTAGAGATGGGGTTTTTGTCCGGTGGGGATTTTGTCCTAGGGGATTTTGTCCGGTGGGTTTTTTGTCATGGGCCTGTATGACACACATCTGTGTGTGTATGTGTGACTGCATGGTAGTGAGCAAAATATCAGCTGTTGTGGAGCGCTTGGCAACACTCATTTCCACTCCAAGTCTGTAATCACCCACACCTTTCTGCTTTCTCACTCCATATTTTAAAATGTTATGTAACGTAATGTTGAAGGGATACAACTTTGTTCATTTATACTTATATCTGTACTTACCACAACCTCTCTAAAAATACTTTAAGTTTTGTGTTTATTCAAGACATTGTGGGGGTATCGAGATATAATGTTGTCTAGCACTCAGGATGGATGGAAACTCTAAGGTGGTTTTCTTATATAATATAAGTTACATGACAGGCAGTCTGGTGCTGGAGGTGCCGAGTGGTGAGGAGCTGCTCAGTAGAGACATTCGGTGAGTAGCGTGTTGAAGGAGGTAGATGTGCAGGAGCTTCGTTAGAGAAGATGTTGCCTGTTGCTGGCCTCCAGGTTGAATGAAAGCTGGACAGCGAGGAGCTTGCTGGGAGGAAGTGTTGCGTGTTCAGGAAGATGGGCCTGAATGAGAGCTGGTTGGTGAGGAAGCTCAGAGAAGGACATGCTCTCTGGCGGGAGCGAGGACCGCCAGGCAGGCGGAGGAGAGGCGAGGGCCGCCAGGCAGCGGCGGAGGAGGAGGTGTTGCTTGTTCAAGAAGAGAGGCTAGAATGAATCTCAATTCAAGTTCAAGTTGTTTGGGATTACTGGCCTCTTCGCCGTTAGGCTATTTCGGCCGAAGCTGATTGGTTGGACTTCTTTCTTTTCTTGTTTCTTCTTTTGGGTTGTACTTTCCATTCTTCTTCTTCCTGGTCTTCTACTTTCTGGTCTTCTTCTTTCTGGTCTTCTGGTAGGTTATTCTCGTACACATCAATATACGATGTTAGAGATAGTGTAAAGTATTCGGGTTTTTTTTGTTTATTCTTGTCTTGGTTGTTCCATTCTTCTTCTTGTTCTTCGTCTTCTTTTTGATCTTCTTCTTTCTGGTCTTCTTTCCATTCTTCTTCTTGTTCTTCGTCTTCTTTTTGATTTTCTTCTTTCTGGTCTTCTGTAGGGATATCGGGTTCTCGGTTGTTCATGTCGTGGTTGTTTTTGTCTTGTTTGTTCTTTTCTTGTTTTTTCTTTTCTTGATTTTTGACTACAAGGAGAGCCTCCTTGTAGGTCAATTTTTCTTTAGCCCGCAGCCTGGCCACCCTGCACTCCTCCCTCCACTTGGGACACTCCCGGTCGGAGGAGGAGTGAGGGCCACCACAAGCCGCGCACTTCTTAGCGGCCGCCTGGCAGTCAGCGTCAGTGTGGCCGGGTGCCCCGCAGCTGGAGCACACCCCCCGAGCACGACACCTCCGCGCCAGATGGCCATACTTCTGGCACTTGTAACAGCGAGTGGGTCTTTGCTCGTATGGTTTTACTGGGATTTTCTCCCAACCCAGTAAAACGGAGCTAGGAAGTTCCTTAGGGAAGCCAACCAGGACAGCTGTGCTGGTCAGCTTCCTAAGGATTGTGAGCTGATCTCCGATCAGCTCAGCAAGCTCTTCTTTGTTGAGATGTTCAATTTCTTGGTGGGAAATGACTCCCAAAACGAGGTTGTCCTGAAGGCAGGCTTGAGCTATGATGCTGATTCTATTGATGATTCTAACGTTTTCTAATTGCCGGGCCTGTCCCCACTCAGCGAAGGTGACGATAAGGGTACCGCTGATACTCCGGACGACACCTGTCACCCCCGTGATACCGAAGCGGTCAAAAAATTTTCTCATAACAAGGAGATTGAGTTCCTTGCGCGAAGGGTTACTGACCGGAATCAGTCTAACGACCTTCGCCTGGTCAAAGGTGAACATGGTCACGCGGTACCTCGGGGGGAAGGAGCGGGGAGCCGGGAGAACCTACCTCGCCGAGGTTCAGTTCTCAAGTGAATCTCAATGGAGAGACAGAGCTTATATACCCAGCAACCGTGAGTCATCTATGAGTCACGTAGGGAAAACCCGAGAAGTAACCGGTCTTTGGCTCGGTTGCTAGGATACGGCGGCGCATCTGGTGACGCCGCTCGTTTGGTTGCTAAGGAAGGCGTCGCAGGTGGGATGCAGCTACGCAGTTTGTAGGGGAGACGTCCACTACAACATCTTCAGGTCATGAGACCCACTAATCCCCTGGTAGACGGTAATAAAGTCACAGGAAAAAAGTCACCTTTCCTTCAAACACTAGAGATACTAATGGCAATGAAACAAAAAAAATGTCAGTCGTTTATTGGCAATATATAACATATTCACATTGAAAATAACATACATAATGTCATTGTAAAGGTAAATGTTAGGTTAGGTTAGGTTATGTGAAGTTACCTTAAGTGAGGTTAGGTTAGGTACTTTTAGATTAGTTTAATTTTAACTGGGTCTTTCGAGTTCCTTCAATCTGCTCTCTACAACCTTAAAGTGGGCCCCTCAAATTGTAACCGTCTCCATCCCTGGAGAGGCCACAGCCGGTGGGATTTAAATTTAAAATCTCTCTATCTATCTACTTATATATCTATCTATTTATCTATCTATCTATCTGTCTATCTATCTATCTCTCTATGAGGGAGTAGTCTTCAGTACTTTCCTATCCACATTAATTTCTGTGACTTTTTCTGTGACTTTTTTTCTGTGACTTTTTTTTTCCTGTGACTTTTTTACCTGGATTCTAATATCCTACCCAAGAAAGGGTGACCTGACATTCCATCAGGTCAGTAATATGAGACCACTAATCCCCCCTCTACCCTACCTCCACCTGACATTGCTCCATTAGAGTGAAAAATAACAGTCTTTGCTGTAACACACAGCTTCATTCATGTCCATATCATATAGATTTTAAATTTTGAAATATATTTATTCAACCAAACTTTTAGAAAAACTTTTCTGGATTATTGTATACTGTAGTAAAGAAATGGAGTTTCTAACTTAATTAGAACTGCATTTACGAACTCCGGTAGTTTAGACTAAAGGAAACATCCTCAGCACTCAGAAATATTCTGGGTAAGTGGGTTTGTGTGCGTCCGTGCAAGAGGTCTAGTTTAGATACTAGGAAACTTTTCCCAGTAACCGGAAAAGATTCTGGGGATAAGGAATTTTTCCAGGTTTGAGAAAATCGTCTGGTTACCTGGAAATCTTTCATCCTTGGAAGTGTTCTGCACCAATTGTTCCGGCTAATGGGGATATCACTTATTTGTAAGTGAAATGTAAATAATTCTACATACTATATTTAAGATAGCAAACTTTATAGTAGGGATAAGTATGAATATCTGTTTATTCATTGGCTTTCCTTTTAATAATGAACTTACCTCAATGTGTACAATTCTATCTGAAGTATTAATATTGATATATTTTAAATTGTTTTATAATTCATATATTGGTTCATACACCATCTCACCAGCACTCTCTCTAATTTAGACAAGAAATTTTTTAGAGAAAATATTAGATTAGAAAATTTTCTGAACAGAAACAATAGATGTGATTTAATATTCTAAGTGTTCTCATCCAGCCCGAACCAGAACCCGCACATTGATCACCTCCCTTCCACCCGCTTAATGAAGGAAGGAGTGTGAGACTTTGAGCATTCTTAATTTCCTCCTTGAGAGAGACCATATGATACCCAAAGCCCATCTAGGCCAATCATTCATCATGTCAATTTATCAATGAATGAGAATTTTTAAAAGTAATTAATACTGTACCTAATATCCTGTACTTCAACAGAGGAGGAATGTGAAACATAATTTCTAACATTTATAAATAGATGTTAAAATTAAAAAAATAATCTTGTCTAACTTCCTTCTCCCTAATTGTAGGAGGAGGTTGAGTTCAAAACACTTCAAACATCCTTCACCTTAATGCAAGAGAAGAGGAAGTTAGATTCACCACTATCTGTGTTTTGTTAATGAGGTTCATGTTTCCCTCCCACAGCTGTCGCGCACCTTGGTAAGTGGGGGACCTACTTGTGGAGGGTCCCTGTACTCCCCCCGACGGCACAACCCCTCCCCGCCTCTCTGCCTCAGTCCTCAGGTCAACAACGGGTGTCCCAACAGCTGTGTCTCTCTCACTCTCCATTTACTGTCTCGTCTTTGTCGTGCCGGATTGACTTTATTATTTGTGGTCTTTGCGTCCATTTCTTTGTGGTCTTTGGCGTCCATTTCTTTGTGGTCTCCGATGTCTCTTCTGTGGTCTCTGGCGTCCCTCTTGTTGCTCGTACACGTGTAGTAGTGTTACAAGAGTCCTGACTTTTTTATTGTTTCCTGTTAGCCTGTGTGTGTTACTGCTCTTGAGGTCCTCTCATATATTTTTCTATATTATAGATCATGAATGGATTTTTTTTTTTGTAAATTGTTAGATATTTCAGTGTCCAAATACTTGTTTTGTGTGATTTTATTGGGTGATATTGTCATTATATTCTGCTCAGTGTAATTTGTTTTTTATGATCTTGTGTATCTTTTGCTAACATTCTTATAACAGAATGGAGATCCTCCTCATTTATTTACACTGTATAACTAATTTTTTTTTTAATAACCTATTATGTCTCCTGACTGTTTAGGTAACTGGATACAATTGACCTCTTGCCAACTTAACTAAATCTTTCTGGAGGTGTACCATACCATCACATTTTCCTTTCACCACACAAGTATCTGTGAGACACACTGGAGTCTTCAGAGTAACCTGTTGAACTTTATGAAGGTGAACTCTTGCCCCCTTAATTCACAAATATACTTTTTTTTCCTCTGGTTTTGGTGTTTTTGCTATTTTGATATTGTTAGGGGATTTGTATTGTGACTCTCTCTCTCTCTCTATCTCTCTCACATATATGTGTCTTTATTTACCAGTAACGATTTACTTATTATATGTATGCTGGGCGGGCTTCCCACATTTCTCTTCTAGTCATGACGTGAGTCTTTGTAAGAATTTTTTTAAAGAATATTGATTACTGTATTATCACTGAAGAAACATAGTTCTCTTAACTTTATTTATAAAGGTCCGATTCCCCTTAATTCTGTATAATATTTTATTTTTCTTTCCTGTCCATCCACTCACATTTTTTCCCTAATGTCTTGTCTTCATAAATTTGTAATGAATGTCGTTCACCTTGTGAACTAATGTGCTCAAATATCTTGGTTGTCCAAGCACAGAGTACATATAAACAAGAAGTCTTCAAGAAGAAGGGTAACTTTTATCAGAGTTTGGTTTACTGTACTCTGGGCAGTGTTGTGTGAAGGCAGTATGAATCTTCTTGCCTTCCAACTTCTCGTGGCATTATGAAGGCTGTTGGGAGGTTTTAGTAGATACTTTCTGCTGATACTGAAGAGGTTTCTATTCCTCCCCTTTGATCTTCTTTACCTTGGTTATGTTGCTCAAGATAATGTCCACAATCTGTAAAGTACAGTGTTTGTAATTGCATTCATCTTCCATTCAGTCGTGTGTAATAGTCTTTTTAATATCCATGTCTGAGAAACGTTTAGCACTGTAATTTTGAAGTAAGTCAATTTATTTTCCAATAACTGCTGTAAAAAATAATATTTAGTGATTGCCAACGTTCAGAGTCACATCTGTTCTCTGTTTCAGAGGTTATCAATTTAATTTGGTAACTTAAATATTGTCTTCATCACAGATTTTACATCCCGTCCTCATTGACCAAAGTGTCACTCAACACAAGGCAATGCCTGTAATGTGTTTCTTATGGTTTTGAAATTTCCTCTTTCCCTGGAGGGAAACATAAAACAGTCTTCTCCTTCACTGACTGGCCTTTCTATGAATCTTACGTTTCCTCAGCCTCATGTCCTTTTGTGTTACTTCTCAGCTTAGTGTCCTTTTGAGGTACTTCGCCTCAGCTTAGTGTCCTCCTAGGGTACTTTTCCTTGGCTTAGTGCCCTCCAGGGGTACAGGTTTATGGATGTTAAGATTGTTTTGTTTTATTGGATCAAGTTTAGTGATC
The DNA here is from genome assembly GCA_958450375.1 of Homarus gammarus. Classification (NCBI taxonomy): domain Eukaryota; kingdom Metazoa; phylum Arthropoda; class Malacostraca; order Decapoda; family Nephropidae; genus Homarus; species Homarus gammarus. The sequence continues at coordinate 260,130 of CAUDMG010000438.1, read as the reverse complement.
AGTGTGTTCATCTTGACCGTATCGTCTATGGCTTTTCCATATTTCAATGTTGGTCGCTGTCTACAACCTGCTGACTGAGGCACTGGAGGCACCTGCTGGTGTAGCTGAAAAGAATTTGATCTTTGAGGTGTAAAAGCATTTGATCTAATATTAATCCTTTTTATTCCTATGTAGGAAAATATTTGATCTGAATTCAAAACGTATTTAAGCTAGAGCTAATTTCTTTTGAACTTCAGCCCCCAAAACTGTCGTTTTATTATGCCACTGGTGTAAGTAGTGAAACCACTAAATGAGTTAAAGAATAACAAGACATTCACTGTGGACTTAGAAATACAAGGTTATTAGATAACCAGAATCATAATACAATATACTGTAATATCAAATCTGTAATAATACAGTACTGTACTGCATAATGGAGTACAGTATTTAGTCATAAACTAAAGTATCAGATGCTTTTCCAGTACACCTGTGCAAGGCTCCTCCACTGTGCTCACTCTCATTAACCTTCCCTGACTCCTTTTCCCTTATCAACTGACCTTCCTTATTTACGAGTCTTCACATGGTTGCTCTACATAATTTAATCTTCTTAAAATGATAGTACTGTATAGTCTTATCTCATTAGCTTGTATGTATTCTTTTAATTGTCTTAGTTAACCTAATGCATCTAATTTTTCATGATTAAATTAGTTTTGTATTACTATCATGCTGGTTTAACCTAGTTATTGTAATGCAACAGTTGAACCTTCTTAGTAAAGTAGTTCTTTGTAGCCTCATTTACTTAGCATACTATTTAATATTTACTTATTATTGCATATATTACTATAGTGTTAGTTGTCTACTTTTCTTATTTAGTCATTGTTCATAACAATACAGTAGTTGTCCTTGTTAGCAATTTCTTATAACTATTTGTAAGTGAATTTTACTCTTTAATAGAGTTTCTTTCATGTTGGTGTAAAGTGGCTTTAGAGAAAAAATTTTCTTTTGAAACTATCCCTTAACTATTGCTCAGCCCCTTAACTATTGCTCTTCCCCTTAACTATTGCTCTGCCCTTTAGCTATTGCTCTGCCTCTTAACTATTGCTTTGCCCCTTAACTATTGCTCTGCCCCTTAACTATTGCTCTTCCCCTTAACTATTGCTCTGCCCTTTAGCTATTGCTCTGCCTCTTAACTATTGCTTTGCCCCTTAACTATTGCTCTGCCCTTTAGCTATTGCTCTGCCTCTTAACTATTGCTTTGACCCTTAACTATTTCTCTGCCTCTTAACTACTGATCTACCCCTTAACTGTTGATCTGCGAAAACTCCGAACCATCGAAGCCGAGGTTAAAAAAAGACATAATAATGCATAAAATGTTCTATTACTGATACCAATACAACTTACGTCAGTATACATCTAGCCCAGGCTTACTGACAAAGTGTTAGTGCTATACCACAACTTTACTGTACTGCGACTCAGAAATAAGTACATTAGCAGAGAAAGCAAAGAGAGAATTGTATATTATAGGTCTACTGATACCTGGAAACTAACGACAGCCAGTTTCAAACACTGTCCCGAACCATCGAAGCTGCCATACTATCGGGTCCCGGATTAGCGGCGTCCAACCTGTACTACTTTACCAATAGTTACTGTAAATGAATGAAAATGGATGAGTAAATGATCTAAAAACACTATAGTGATATATTGTATTGGAACAACTCAAGATGTAAATTTAGGAGAAGCTACAGTACAAGAATACCAGAAAAATTAAAATTCAGGATTATATATATATATATATATATACATTTTATATATATATATATATATATATATATATATATATATATATATATATATATATATACATTTTATATATATATATATATATATATATATATATATATATATATATATATATATATATATATATGCTGATAACCACCAGGTGGTTATCAGCATATACCTAGATCACGCTCACCTACAGTGATTTACTTGCATATATATATATATACATATATATATATATATATATATATATATATATATATGTATATATATATATATATATATATATATATATATATATATATATATATACAGTATATATATATATATATATATATATATATATATATATATATATATATATATATATATATATATATATATATATATATATTATTTATTTTTTCATTTATTTATTTATTTATTTATTTTATTTATTTTTTCTTGGAGACCCCAACATTGATTGTCTCATATCTTCATTTTCTCTTTAGTTAGTAGAGTTCTGAGTGTCATTCATTTTCTCCCAGTGATCCTCAGTGGTGGTGTTATGCCTTTACAGTACAGGTGCTCCTCTACTTACGAACGAGTTACGTTCCTGAGGCTTGTTTGTAAGTCCAGCTTTACTCTTGTAGATACCAAACATATTGTAAAAATTGAAAAGATTATGGATATTTAGTGCAGCTATACCCTTTAATACAGTCTTAAAACCTGGCTCACTCTTCTCCTCATTGGTAATGTTTGTTCTATCTGGAATTTCCTTCAAAATAATCCAGTCTCATCCACATTAAACACCTGTTCTGGCAGGTAACCCCCTTCAGTGATGATGTTTGTATCTCTGAAAGTTTGTAAGTTGAATGTTCATAAGTAGAGGAGCACCTGTACTTGTCTTAGAACCATAATAATACACCAGGGAAGCAGTGAATATGAAAAAACCCAGATTGCATAGTGGAGCAATGGTCGCAATTATAAACATGTGGGAACTGAGGCCTCACCCAATTGCCACCTCACATAACTGTCCCTAAGCCAGAACTCTTCCAACATATGGGGGTTCCAACTTACGAAGTTTGTCTTACTATATGAAAAATAAAATTTAGAAATAATTGGCAAAATAGCGACAATTTGTGTTTTTCACCCACCCCATGAACTCCTACTGGCTGACCCATTACAGTATTTGCAAAATTATTTCTTGACCACTAAGTCATCTCCCCTCTGGTTAATAAATTGTTTCATGACTATTAAAATTTTCTCTTATTTACTGTTCAGGTTATATTAATTTCCCCTCTCATATACTGCCCAGATTAGGTTAGGTTAATTTCCCCCCTTCATATTTTGCACAGATTCATTGATCTGCCACTTATTTATAAAGTTTATTCCCTCATTATTATATGAAACTCATGTATCCGTTCTTATATGACTAATGCATCCGTTCTTATGTGACTAATATATCTCGTATTGTATGAAATTAGTATATCCGTTATTTAGATAGCTGACTTACCCCCATATTAATGAAGCTGCCCTTGACCACTAAATGAGAAAATTTAATTGTGGACATAATTTTAATACATTAATCTACCCCTTGGCCTTTGATCTACCCCTTGGTTATCGATCTACCCCCTGGTTATTGATCTACCCATTAGCCTTTGATCTACCCCTTGGTTATTGATCAACCCCCTGGTTATTGACCTACCCATTAGCCTTTGATCTACTCTTTGGTTATTGATCTACCCCCTGGTTATTGACCTACCCACTAGCCTTTGATCTACTCCTTGGTTATTGATCTACCCCCTGGTTATTGATCTACCCCTTAGCCTTTGATCTACCCCTTGGTTATTGATCTACCCCTTAGACTTTGATCTAGCCCCTGGTTATTGATCTACCCCTGGTTATTGATCTACCCCTTAGCCTTTGATCTACCCCTTGGTTATTGATCTACCCCCTGGTTATTGACCTACCCATTAGCCTTTGATCTACTCCTTGGTTATTGATCTACCCCTGGTTATTGATCTACCCATTAGAAATTGATCTACCCCTTGGTTATTGATCTACCCCCTGGTTATTAATCTACCCATTAGCCTTTGATCTACTCCTTGGTTATTGATCTACCCCCTGGTTATTGATCTACCCATTAGCCTTTGATCTACCCCTTGGTTATTGATATACCTCCTGGTTATTGATCTACCCATTAGCCTTTGATCTACCCCTTGGTTATTGATATACCCCCTGGTTATTGATCTACCCATTAGCCTTTGATCTACCCCTTGGTTATTGCACTACCCCCGGTTATTGCTCTACCCATTAGCCTTTGATCTACCCCTTGGTTATTGATCTACCCCCTGGTTATTGATCTACCCATTAGCCTTTGATCTACTCCTTGGTTATTGATCTACCCCCCGGTTATTGATCTACCCATTAGCCTTTGATCTACCCCTTGGTTATTGATCTACCCCCTGGTTATTGATCTACCCATTAGCTTTTGATCTACCCCCTGGTTATTGATCTACCCTTAGCCTTTGATCTACCCCTTGGTTATTGATCTACCCCCTGGTTATTGATCTACCCATTAGCCTTTGATCTACTCCTTGGTTATTGATCTACCCCCCGGTTATGGATCTACCCATTAGCCTTTGATCTACCCCTTGGTTATTGATCTACCCCTTGGTTACTGATCTACCCATTAGCCTTTGATCTACCCCTTGGTTATTGATCTACCCCCCGGTTATTGAGCTACCCATTAGCCTTTCATCTACCCCTTGGTTATTGATCTACCCCCTGGTTATTGATCTACCCATTAGCCTTTGATCTACCCCTTGGTTATTGATCTACCCCCTGGTTATTGATCAACCCATTAGCCTTTGATCTACTCCTTCGTTATTGATCTACCCCCCGGTTATTGATCTACCCATTAGCCTTTGATCTACCCCTTGGTTATTGATCTATCCCCTGGTTATTGATCTACCCTTTAGCCTTTGATCTACTCCTTGGTTATTGATCTACCCCCGGTTATTGATCTACCCAATAGCCTTTTATCTACCCCTTGGTTATTGATCTACCCTCTGCTTATTGATCTACCCATTAGCCTTTGATATACCCCTTGGTTATTGATCTACCCCCTGGTTATTGATCTACCCATTAGCCTTTGATCTACCCCTTAAACTTTGATCTACCCCCTGGTTATTGATCTACCCCTTAGCCTTTGATCTACCCCTTGGTTATTGATCTACCCCCTGGGTTTTCATCTACCCATTAGCCTTTGATCTACCCCTTGGTTATTGATCTACCCCCTGATTATTGATCTACCCATTAGCCTTTGATCTACCCCTTGGTTATTGATCTACCCATTAGCCTTTGATCTACCCCTTAGACTTTGATCTACCCCTGGTTATTGATCTACCCCCTGGTTATTGATCTACCCCTTAGCCTTTGATCTACCCCTTGGTTATTCATCTACCCCCTGGTTATTGATCTTCCCATTAGCCTTTGATCTACTCCTTGGTTATTGATCTACCCCCGGTTATTGATCTACCCATTAGCCTTTGATCTACCCCTTGGTTATTGATCTACCCCCTGGTTATTGATCTACCCCCTGGTTAATGATCTACCCCCTGGTTATTGATCTACTCCTTAGCCTTTGATCTACCCCTTGGTTATTGATCTACCCCCTGGTTATTGATCTACCCATTAGCCTTTGATCTATTCCTTGGTTATTGATCTACCCCCGTTTATGGATCTACTTATTAGCCTTTGATCTACCCCTTGGTTATTGATCTACCCCCTGGTTATTGATCTACCCATTAGCCTTTGATCTACCCCTTGGTTATTGATCTACCCCCTGGTTATTGATCTACCCATTAGCCTTTGATCTACTCCTTGGTTATTGATCTACCCCCCGGTTATTGATCTACCCATTAGCCTTTGATCTACCCCTTGGTTATTGATCTATCCCCTGGTTATTGATCTACCCTTTAGCCTTTGATCTACTCCTTGGTTATTGATCTACCCCCGGTTATTGATCTACCCATTAGCCTTTGATCTACCCCTTGGTTATTGATCTACCCCCTGGATATTGATCTACCCATTAGCCTTTGATCTACCCCTTGGTTATTGATCTGCCCCCTGGTTATTGATCTACCCATTAGCCTTTGATCTACCCCTTGGTTATTGCTCTACCCCCCGGTTATTGATCTACCCATTAGCCTTTGATCTACCCCTTAGCCTTTGATCTACCCCTTGGTTATTGATCTACCCATTAGCCTTTGATCTACCTCTTAGACTTTGATCTACCCCCTGGTTATTGATCTTCCCCTTAGCCTTTGATCTACCCCTTGGTTATTGATCTACCCCCTGGGTATTGATCTACCCATTAGCCTTTGATCTACCCCTTGGTTATTGATCTACCCCCTGGTTATTGATCTACCCATTAGCCTTTGATCTACCCCTTAGCCTTTGATCTACCCCTTGGTTATTGATCTACCCCCTGGTTATTGATCTACCCCTTAGCCTTTGATCTACCCCTTGGTTATTGATCTACCTCCTGGTTATGATCTACCCCTTAGCCTTTGATCTACCCCTTGGTTATTGATCTACCCCTTAGCCTTTTTTTCTACCCCTTAGCCAATGTTTATACCCCTTAGCCTTTGATATACCCCTTAGCCTTTGGTCTACCCCTGAGCCTTCGATCAATCCATTAGCCTTTAATCTACCCTTGGCAATTGATCTGCCCCTTAAGCTTTGATCTACCCCTTAGCCTTTAATCTACCCCTTAGCCTTTGATCTACCCATTCGCCTTTAATCTACTCCTTAGCTTTTGATCTACCCCTTGGTTATTTATTTACCCCTACCTTTGATCTACCCCTTAGCCTTTGATATACCCCTTAGCCTTTGATCTACCCCCTAGCCTTTGATCAACCCCGTAGCCTTTGATATACCCCTTAAGCTTTGATCAACCCCTTGGTTATTGATCTACCCCTTGGTTATGTATTTACCCCTACCTTTGATCTACCCCTTAGCCTTTGATATACCCCCTACCTTTGATCTACCCCTTTGCCTTTCATCTACCCCTAGCCTTTGATTAACCCCTTAGCCTTTTATCAACCCCTTATCCTTTAATCTACCCCTTGGTTATTGATCTACTCCTTATATATATATATATATATATATATATATATATATATATATATATATATATATATATATATATATATATATATATATATATATATATATTTATACTGATAACCACAAGGAAAAAAGAAAACACAAAGTTCCCAAGCGCTTTCGTGTAATTCACATCTTCAGGGGTGAGTACAAACTCCCCTGAAGATGTGAATTACACGAAAGCGCTTGGGAACTTTCTGTTTTCTGTTTTCCTTGTGGTTTTCAGCATATACCTGGATCACGCGCACCTACAGTGATTTATTATTTATTTGCATATATATATATATATATATATATATATATCATGTAGATCCACAGTGAATGTGGATTAGATAAAACTTGATAAATTCACACAGGGAAAAGGGAAACAATGGAGCATCTTAGCTTTCGTCTTTTTTCAAGACATCTTCAGAGCCTCTCTCCGTCCATGTAATTCAGTTGCCTCTGAAGATGTCTTGAATAAAGACATATATATATATATATATATATATATATATATATATATATATATATATATATATATATATATATATATATATATATATAAAAAAGCATACAAATTTTAGTGGTGATCAAGTGAATGCTTGTACTGTAGAGTATTACAACAGCAACATTGTCCTCACTTACTGATGTGTGAGGTCTTCCACAAGTTAGGACAATGGTACTGTTGTAAAACTGTACAGTACGAGCACTGAATTGATTACCATGAAAATCTATACGACTCTGTGTGCGTGTGTGCGCATTTTTCCAATACCCTGTATTGTGTAGTATATACTGTAGTGCACATTTAAAGTTTCTCCTCGTTAGTGCTTATGTCTGTTCCAGGAGTGTCAGTATTATCTGAATCTGTTTTATATAATTCACTAATTTCAGAATTCAGTTTCAGCTCCACAATTCTTGTGTTTATAGTCAGGACTTATGTTGTGGACATCTCTAAAGATATTATTTATTCTTTACTATACAATACACATTTTGATAATCTGTTTCTTAATTGAATATTCATTTAAAACAATATAACAAGCTCATTTTGCCTTCACTAAATGTTTTCTAGTCATGAAAATTACTGTGATTTCTTAAAGTTAGTTTTCATCAATATATATATTGTTTAGTTATGAGATTTTATATGTTGAAGTAGTATATGAAAACAAATAGAGGAGTCCAATAAGTGAGCGCTTGAAGTTAGTCATGAATACCGTATGATCATTATTGAGTAAACGATATTCTAAGTATGATTGTATTTCGTGTTATGATTCTTCATTCTTTATACACATGTATACATGTACAGTAATTTATCACTGTTCATTTGCGTGTGAATTTCCTCATTTCACTGCTCTAACTACTGTACAAAATGCAGTCTTTAATTCCAGCAACTGTAACTGTTTTGAAATGTATTACATTGTTTGCAAAATTTTCTGATGTAAGTTAAAGCAGTTGGTTAGTATGATAGCTTTGTTTGCTAAGTGTCCACAACACTGCCACAGGTACTACCGTGTGTATTGCTAATTCACCTTAATTAAATGTGTAAGACTGTCTGGACCATTTTACACTGTGTTTTGTAAACTTCAATATCACCTTAATAAAACATGGTGAATGTCAGAAATTTTACTGTGAAAACGATTTTCAGGTCACTTGAAGCAACTGCAACTATGTTATCTTTGTCAAAAACTACTGTTGACACAACCTCCTGTCATATACTGTTGACACAACCTCCTGTCATATGCTGTTGACACAGCCTCCTGTCATATACTGTTAACACAACCTCCTGTCATATACTGTTGACACTACCTCCTGTCATATACTGTTGACACAACCTCCTGTCATTTACTGTTAACCTAACCTCCTGTTATATACTGTTGACACAACCTCCTGTCATATCTGTTGACACAACCTCCTGTCATATACTGTTAACACAACCTCCTGTCGTGTACTGTTGACACAACCTCCTGTCATATACTGTTGACACAACCTCCTGTCATATACTGTTGACACAACCTCCTGTCATATACTGTTGACACAACCTCCTGTCATATACTGTTAACACAACCTCCTGTCGTATACTGTTGACACAACCTCCTGTCATATACTGTTGACACAACCTCCTGTCATATACTGTTGACACAACCTCCTGTCATATACTGTTAACACAACCACCTGTCATATACTGTTGACACAACCTCCTGTTATATACTGTTGACACAACCTCCTGTCATATACTGTTGACACAACCTCCTGTCATATACTGTTGACACAACCTCCTGTCATATACTGTTGACACAGCCTCCTGTCATATACTGTTAACACAACCTCCTGTCGTATACTGTTGACACAACCTCCTGTCATATACTGTTGACACAACCTCCTGTCATATACTGTTGCTAAATATTATTTAGTGTACTGTACTTTTGCTTTCATTTTTTTTTTAATGTTTCATTTATTATTATTTTTGGAGGTTATCATTATATGTGATATCTTATTCTTATCACATTACCGCTAGGCAAAGTTTAAAAACGCAAGATGGTAGTTTTGCAGATTCCGACCAAGATAAGGTGGATGCGTTGAACAAATTCTTTTCCTCGGTGTTCACAAGAGAGGATGTGAACAATCTTCCTGCGTTTGAGGACAGACGGTTTAACACAATGCTGACTAACATTGTGTTCTGGGAAGAGGTTATAAGATATAAACTGTCAAAGCTGAAGATTCACACGAGTCCCGGCCCTGATATGGTGCATCCCAGAGAACTGTGTAACGAGCTTGTGGAGCCCCCTAAGATCCTTTTCTGTAGATGCCTGGAGGAGCAAAAGGTCCCGGTGAATGGAAAATGGCTTACGTGAATCTTATATTCAAGAAGGGCGACCGTCCCTCTATGAATAATTATAGACCAGTGAGCCTGACCAGCATAGTGTGTAAAGTACAAGAGAGCATTATAAGAGATGCCATGATGGGATCTCAACTACGAAACAACCTTGTAAAGGATTGTCAACACGATTTTATGCTGGGACGATCTTGGTTAAAACAATTACTCACGGTCCTGGATGTTTGGGCTTATATTTTAGAACAAGGCGGAATTATTGACAATATATACGTAGATTTTGCCAAGGCTTTTGACAGCGCATCCCATGAAAGGCTAAAAATTAAACTGGAAGGGTACGAGATTCGGGGAAGTGTTTTAGCGTGGACCAGGATTTTTCTGCGTGACCGCAAATAGTATGTGGTGATTAATAGTGCAAAATTAATATGTGTACCTGTGACAAGCGGGGTACCACAGGGCATTGTATTGAGCCCGTTGTTGTTTGTTTGCTTCATAAGTGATATGCCACAAGCTATACATTCCTCCATACAAATGTTTGTGTACGATGCCAAGTCATTTAAGGAAATTAAGAGCCAAAAAGACTGTGAAGAGCTGCAGAAGGATCTCTGTGAGCTTCAAGAATGGTTGAAGAAATGGCTGCTAAGATTCAAAGTCACGAAGTGTAAGAGGATGCACCTGTGTCACACCAACAGTAAGGAGGCGTATCATATGTCCCAACGGGACGAAGAGACTACATTATTTGAGAATTGAATGTGAAAAGGACCTGGATGTGTATGTTGATAATGAACTGAAGTTTTCGAGCCAGTGTGAGAAGAAGGTGAATCAGGCAACGAAACTAGTAGGTCTTATAAAAAGGTCGTTTAGATGTCCAGATGGTCCGTCACCCATCACAATCTTCAAGAGTGAGGTGCTTCCCCGCCTGGAGTACTGTCACCCTGGTCCCTGAGGCATGCTAGAGACTGTCAGTTGATTGACAATGTCCAAAGGAGGGCCACCAGACTGGTGCCTGCTCTCTGGAACCTCGGCTACCCAGAGAGATTAGAAAGCCTGCAACTGCCTAGCTTATACTGTACTACAGGTGGGCAAGGGGCGACCAAATCGAAGTGTATAAACATTTCGGAGGGCACTACTCGGTCGAATGTACATACCTGGAGCTGGTGGACACCCTCCCTACAAGTTCAGAAAACAGTGAACAGTGAGGGCAAGTTTTTCGGAGTGAGAATTGTGAACTCTTCGAACAATCTGCCAGAGAGTGTTGTGACGGCACCGAGTATGAGGTCATTCCAGGCAAGACTTGACCAACACTGGAGCAGGTTCCGATATATTCAGGAGCCAGTGCATGCTCAGTATTTGCCAAGTGTGTAACAGAGACGTGACCAACCGCCCAAGTGGCTCAGGAGCCGATTAGTGGCGATGAGGATAACAGTAATTGTAAAATAATCTACTTGATACTTTCTTCATTTATACTTTTCAATAATTATGCAATCTAGTGCAATGCCAACAAGTGTACTGTAGACTTTCATTTTATCTCTCGTCTAAATGATCATAATTATTCATCCTTTAGTCTATCTGATGTAATATTGTTTAGTTTACCCACTCCTCTGTGCCATAGTGTAAGTCATTGTTTGCTCGCACAGTGTAATATTTTGTACTCTCTTTTGCTTGATGTGTCTAATGCTGCGTTATCTATTGTAAACCTTCTCCCCTTTTTATGGTAAAACTTTTTTTTAATTTTCTTCATTTATTTAGTGAAATCCACATGACCTTTCTCAACTTAAGCTAATTAGCACATTCCTTAGGCAGAAATGAATTTTACCTCTTGTTGTATAGTTTATACTTGACAGTGAACACAGTCCTCATAACTGATTAAATTAATGCCTCATAAACAAATTTTAATTGGTTTACATGCATTAGAACATCCAGTGTTTAACAAGTTTTCCAATACAGAAATATGAAAAAAAAATTTGTTTTAGATAAACATTTAGAAAATACAGTATAGAAATATTTTATACTGTACAGTAATTGCAATTGATTGATGAAACATTATACAGGTACTGTATTAAAATTGTTTAGTTATGGTCCTGTTATTATTAAATGTATAATGACTAAAGTTATTAATAATGTGTGGAAATATTTTCAAGAATATATTTTGAGAGTAAAGGATAAGAAAAAATGCGAGAACATAGATGTAAGTTTCCTTGTCAAGAATAGATTTTGCACAACATACTGCTTCTCTGCTTACAACTGTGTGTCTACAAAGGATTCACCCACCATTCTAATTCTTCTTCTTTGTAATTTTGAGATTACAGTATGTCTTATGCTTATGTTTATCCCAGTATTTATGCAACCATAAACAGGAATTGCAGAATTGAGGGTCAATTTAATTAACCATGTGCATTGTGATTTTAAAATAGCCATTATAAATCAATTCTAGTTAAATTTGCCAGCTAGAATTATTTTTTGCATAATTTTTAAACTTGATTATTATCAAATTTCATATATTTATACGTCAATTGTGTCCTCAATGTGTGTTTTTTATCGTTTCCTATGCAGACAAAGTCCCAGTCTTTTTTAAAGGTAAATTAAACAGTTACGTTCATTAGCTCCTCCATATGTATACAGCGCATGTTGTACTAAAACCATAATAACATACAGTATTTTATATTCTTGAAATAGGTAGACTTGGTGGCATCAGCGATAAGAAGCTCAGGTTTGTTTACGCCAGTAATTAAGTGCCCAAGTTTATTTAAATTATTAATTTTATTTTGGTTGTTTAGTTAGATATCAGTAGAGTACTGTGGGCAATGAATAACACAAAGGTTTATAATTATGAGGGTATAACCAACATAAGATTAACACGACAAAGAGGTGTTGCATCTCAACCACAACTAAGTTTCATATTGTCTCAGCATAACAGGAAAGAAACCAACTGCTTTTGTATTTCCGATGTCCACAAATTCTAAATTCTGTATTAATCTTGACTTCATGAGACAACTTTTGCCTGCAAAGCCAAGCTAACACAGCTTATTGTTCTTTTTTTTTTAAAGTATATAAAGAAAATTTGTATTTGAACAGTAAATCACTGATGGCACTATAGTACAGTACGGTACAGTAAATATGTATCAGAGAAGTATGTTTGGGTATTGAGTGTACAATATACTGTACTGGTAAAGATGTTAAGAGACCATGGCTCTAAGGTAAGATGCTTTATGTTGTTTTTGTACAATAATTTCTGAAATGGTGCAATTCTGACCAGTGTCTGTTTAACCTGTATTGATTATATTCACTCCTAGAATTCTGTATTGTTTCAATAATGCTGAAACGTAGGCATATCCCAGTTATTTTCATTTGCAGTATACAGTATTTAAAAAAATATATGATTTTATCAGTACTATATCTCAGAAGTGTTACAAAGCCTGTATTGTCATAATTATTTTGATAGATAATCTTTTTCTCTTTTATTTTTAATTTATTTTTACTCTTATTTTTTTCGTCCCCCAGGCCTGGTTGTGGATTGATGACCTGTGCCCGGGTGGACTATTCCTTGTAAAAAAAAAATGCTATTTTTTGGCAGGTGCCTTTTCACTTCATGATATTACTGAATGACTTTTGCCTTTTGAAAACTGGCTTTTTTCCAAAAGACATTCTGTGTAGTGCTACCAAAATCTGTACTGTATACAGTTAAGTGTAGCACTAACAAACAGGCATGGACCATTATACAAAGGAGCTAGGGACCTCAATAAGCCATTACTAAGTGATCGATCGTATATTGATACGTATTGATAATTTATGGAGAAAATAGGTTCGGTTCCGGAGCCCCAGAAGAGCCCAAATAAGTTGTATATCCTGCCGCTATAATGATTAAATAAAGTCTAAATAACTCAAATAATTTATAAATACTGTAGACTTAAAGTCAATAAATTTATACAAAATAATTTACCTAATATGAATGTGCGTGCGTGCTTGCATGCGTGATCTTTGCTGGCCGCCAGATACAGGAAAAGTGCAAAGAACAGCATCATGACCTGTACATGGCCTTCATCAACCTAACCAAGGCTTTCAACTCATACAACAGGGAAGCCCTCTGGCGGACCTTCAGCCGTTTTTGCTGTAAATAGGGGAAATCAGTGGGCGATTCCTGCAAAGATGCCAAAAACTGCACCTATAGACAGAACATAATGAAAGTGAGCAACAACATAGTATGTGTCGTGAAGAATAATGTCAATAGACGAATTAGCAAGAACTACTCCTGTAAGACCACCAACTGTAAAGAGAAAAATAAAACCCAAAGCTCAGAGAAGAGATGGGCTATAATTAATTTGGGTACCTTGAAGAGTACCTAATCATCTAAAAATTTTAATTCCTGTAGGAACTGCAATAATTATTGTGGCGGAAGTAAAATAAGCTCGTGTATCAACATCCATACCTACGGTAAATATGTGGTGTGCTCAAACAACGAAACCAAGAATTCCAATTGCTATCATAGCATAAATTATTCCTAGAGTTCCAAAGGCTTCTTTTTTCCCGGATTCTTGTGTAACAATGTGAGAAATTATGCCAAAGGCTGGGAGAATAAGAATATAAACTTCAGGATGCCCAAAGAACCAGAATAAGTGTTGGTAGAGAACTGGGTCTCCTCCCCCTGCTGGGTCGAAGAATGAAGTATTTAAGTTTCGATCTGTTAAAAGTATAGTAAAAGCTCCTGCTAGAACAGGAAGGGAAAGTAGCAAAAGAACTGCTGTAATAAATACTGATCACACAAATAAGGGTATTCGGTCTATTGTTATACCTTTTCTTCGTATATTAATAGCAGTTGTCATAAAATTTACTGCACCCAAAATAGATGAAACTCCAGCTAGATGAAGCGAGAAAATTCCTAAATCAACAGAAGCACCAGCGTGAGCGATTGCTGCTGAGAATGGAGGGTAGACAGTTCACCCAGTTCCTACTCCACTTTCTACTATTCCTCTTGTTAATAATAATGTTAAAGAAAAGGGGAGAAGTCAAAATCTTATATTGTTTATACGAGGGAATGCTATATCTGGAGCTCCTAGTATAAGCGGTACAAGTCAGTTACCGAAGCCTCCAATTATAATGGGTATAACTATGAAAAAAATTATTACAAAAGCGTGAGCGGTTACAACTACATTGTAGATTTGGTCGTCACCAATGAGGCTTCCTGGTTGACCTAATTCAGCACGAATTACCAGTCTTAATTCATCGCCATTGTGAGGCAACTCCACGATGGCATGAACGGCAGTGTCCCGCACAATGGCACCCAGTCTGAGTTCTTCCCCACCCAAACGAGGGTAAAACAAGGCTGTGTACTGGCACCAATTCTCTCTTCCATTATCTTGGCTGCCTTCCTTACTCGTGTCAGTGCCAATTCAGCCGATGGGGTGACAGGAAGTGTATGGAAGTAGTGTGCGGTGATGAATGACATGAAATCATCATGCGTTCCCATGACAAGCAGGGTACCACAGGGCAGTGTACTAGGCCATCTGCTGTTTGTTTGTTTCATAAATGACATGCCAGAAGCTATACACTCTTCAATATAAATGTTTGTAGATGATGACAAGTTAATCAGGGAAATTGACGGTAAGAACCAAACGGACTGTGAATAGTCCAGAAAGATCTGTGTCATGAAATACAAAAGGATGCACCTATGTTGCACCAAGAGTAAAGAGGCATATCATATGTCTCAATAGGGATTCAGCATTAAGGGGGACCAAATGTGAGAAAGACCTGGGTGTGTATGCAGACAATGAACTGAAGTTCTTAGACCATTGTGAGAAGATGAACAAGAATCGAACAACTAAGCTTGTGGGTCTTATAAGAAGAGCATTCAGATACCTTGATGACTCGTTCCTCATAACGCTCTTCAGGAGTGAGGTACTTCCCCGTGTGGAGTAGTCATCCCATCTGGTTTCCAAGATGTACTAAAGATTGTCAGTTGATTGAAATCTTCCAGATGGGGGCGACCAGACTGGTGCCTGCACTATGGCACCTCAGGTACCCAGAGAGATTAGAACACTTGAAATTGCCTAGCTTATACTACTGTATGGTCCGGCAAGGGGCGACTTAATAAAAGTTTATAAACACCTCAGGGGACATTACTCAGTCGAGTGTTAATACTTGCACCTGGCAGATGCCCGCCCTACTAGAGGTCACACTTAACGTTGAAGAAGTTGAAGAAGCCACAAGTTCGGAAAATTGTCAGGACAAACTTGTTTTCAGAGTGAGAGTTGTGAACTCTTGGAACAATCTGCCAGAGAGTGTTGTGAAAGCACTGCTTGTGAGCTCATTCAAGACCAGACTTGATATACAAGGGAGCAGGTACAGATACATTCTGGAACCAGTCCTTGCCAACAGTGCGTAATAGAGACCGACCGCCCAAGCTGCTAACAGGCTGATAGGGAGGATAGTGTAAAGTAACACAGGCATATATGGTAGATGAGTATGGCTCAGCCATATCAGTATTGTTATTATTATCCACTCTGTATCTGTATTTTTCTGGCTAAATAAGCTGTTTCAATATCTATATGAAAATCAGTATACATGTACTAAATATAAACAATGCAGGTTTACAGTGTACATAGACGGTGCAGGTTTACAGTGTACATAGACGGTGCAGGTATACAGTGTACATAGACGGTGCAGGTATACAGTGTACATAGACTGTGCAGGTTTACAGTGTACAAAGACTGTGCAGGTATAGTGTACATAGACTGTGCAGGTTTACAGTGTACAGTTGTGGTCAAAAGTAATCATCCACTCTACCATCTAACCCTTACTCTTGGCTGAGTCCTTTCTGCAAGGAAAGTCACTGGTGGAGAGGGGTAATGGTCGACTTGGGGGAGGGCCATTTGTTGGGGTGTGAGAGGGTGGTATGCAATGCAAGTTGCTCATCAGGGAGAAAGGGTATTGAAGAAATCAAGGAAATCCATGAAAGAGGGAGGGGAAGGATGGATTTATGTTTTTTTTTCACAATATGGATTATCTTAGGTTTACATGAGGACCCTTATTTTATTATGTACTTTAATGTGTCATCCATTTCCTGAATTAATTTTTTTCAGGTTTTAAACAACAGTATTTAGATATTTATAATAACTTTGAAAATGGGTTGGAAATAACATTTTTTTTTATTTACCAACACAGGTCATACAGAATTCCAATAGCCTGTCTAATGCCCTCCTCACCTGTCAATCGTGGTCTCCCTGGCCTAAAATTAAAATTATTTCTTTTATATGAATTACGAGTTCAAATATGTTTTGTTTACATTACACACCTGAAATTAGGCATTTTAATATAAACTCCGGCCTGTTTCAGTAGTTCTTAGACTCCTCCCAGTGGGTTATCCAACGTCTCGGTTTGTCTGGTGATCCCAACCTCCCTTGTAATTTCTGACAAGTTGTAGCCAGCCGCGTGCAAACCGAGAAATGTCCGCAATTTGCCAATCGACGTTCTTTAGCGTCCATCCAAGGCTGGGTGTGGTGCAGGGGCCTATACCATTGTGACTACCACTTCATCACCTCTCACTGATTTTCACAACTTTAATAAACATATTACAGGGTGGACATGTCACATTTTATCCAACAAATCTTTTTTTTTTTCTTTTTACTCAAGAACTGTTGTGGTAAGAGGTGGAAGTGAACAAATAACAGCCTGCCTAGTTTAGTGTTACTGGTGGTGAAAAAGGCCAAACAAAGCCACTCCCCTTCCTCTCTTATGTTGTCATATCAGAGGCTTTCCTTCACAGAAGCCAGATGACTTATTAACCCTAATGAATCAGAAACATTACCTGCCAAAAGCTCACTCGCATTCCTCTCCAAAATTTCAAGTGCAGGTAAAGGCATATATTACTAAGGGAAAGTTAAGTCCATATGACACCTTCCCTTTACTTCCCTGGACACCTACCATCCTGTATGGTTGGTTATGTTGGCTATAGGCCTATTAACTGCCAGGGTCATGAAGGCCATCAACATCAAGCTACATCCACCAACCTTAACACCCTCTTCAGGTGTTAAGGATAATTCTAAACCCACATAGACTCTCACTACGTATGTGGCCCTTAACTTGCGCCTTTCTACCTTACCCAGGTCTGCCACATCTACCTCTCTACTCATCAATACCTCCCTCACCCTCTTATGACCCATCTTGTAGAAGGGCCTTGAGCTCATGGGTGTGCTAGTAGGAGGGGTAGATGATTACTTTTGACTACGATTGTACATAGACTGTGCAGGTATACAATGTCCAACAAACTTATACGGTGGCTATTGTTTTTTATGATGGCTAGTGTGAAATATCCTATTACTTTCTCTGTAGGGGTGAATATCAAATGGAACAAAATGTCTTTTGTTTATTAAAGTTATCATAATAGATTAGTATTAAGTAGAAAGTATTTATTACACAATCATTTATTAACTCAACTGTTTACAATACTTGGGATGCTGAATATGTTGTTGTATCGTCAGAAATGTACTGTATCAGATTTATTGAATAATTTCGAAAATACTCGATCATGCATCTTGACCTCATTCTAAAGTGTCTTTTAATATTTTACCCTCACCTCATTTCTGCTCTGGTGTTTACTCTGTTATTTCTATTTTTTTAATTCACACAGCAACTTAAGTCTTTAAGTAAAGCAAGATATCTATATTGCATAAAGTAAAGTACCGGTATTTCATTAAGAATGGTGTTCATATAGTAGATACAGTAGTACGTATTAACAATATGTATTCCTTAGACAAAAATTAGCGTTATATATTACCCCTGGCCAGTCAGCAGGATTACAAACCCACTTTGTCCCTCCCCCACCCCAAACAGAACTCCTCCATTGCCAATGCCAGCAAGAGTGTACCAATGTTGCTGACTCCTTCACCGGTCTCCAACCTGGGTTCTCGGAGGCAATCAACGTGTTCCATCAACTCACTAAGTGGTATAGAGTCTAGGCGATCCTCCACGGCCTCGGTCAGCAATCCCTTAGGGTCATCGTACAAGTCTCACCGTCGGCCCTCAGCCCTCATCTCAAACTCCGCAAGCGGTAACCTCCTGCAGCAGTTGTCAGCCGGCGTGGTGAGTACAGTGAGTATACCGCCATATACACTTTCATCAGCAGTGTCGTAGGATGTTAGATGCCAGTGGATGGATCATAGCGCACAGCTAGCAGTAGCAGCTAGGTGATAGTGCACTGCGGATGTAATGCTCCGCACACCATAGTGACTGGGCTACTGTAATGTAAGTTTTTTGCACACCGCCTGGTCTTTTCATGCTCCTTTAGTTCTTAGTTCACCAGGATGTAAAATAGTGCACAATTCTTACCCTTACCAAATATTTTAATTAAAGCTCTCCTTTAGTGTGCGAGTTCAGTTATTGACCTCTGTCATCAAATTAAACCCATATTAATGCACTCTTACCATGCTTATTATACCCTTTTGCAAATCACCTGACATAGTGCATTACCTTAAACACTATGACATCATAGTGAATAAAAACCAGTGAAATTTAATAATTTTCCTTTTATACAAAACTGTGGCCACATTGATTAAAGAAATTAATTATGTCCTGAAACAAGGACAATAAATCCTTATTCTCAGTAGAAAATTATGGTATCTTAACTTGGAGTATTCTAATCATTGTAAAATTATTCTAAGCTTTGATAAGTAAAATAATTACTACTCGTACTGTAAAACGAGCCACGCAATTTAGATATTTAAATATCCATAGAAATATGGTGGGTGAGTGGATATAACGCTTGGCTCTTGTCCAAAGAATCACCTTCACCCAGGGAAGTGAAGGTGGTCCAGTGCAGTGTTGGCCACACTCCCTCTTTGTATATCAAAGGCCTAGTATTTAGTGTGTTGCATCCACACTGCCTTCAATAAGCCATCACACATATTGGACACTCATAATTTGTGACAAACTTTTATAAGTATATTATAACTATTGTATAGGACTATGTTCTTATAATTCTGAACTTTACTCAGAATACTTAAAAGTAAATACTGTAATCACTAAAGTTCATACCAATGCCAGTGAAAATTAGCAAATAACAAGCTTTTTAGAAAAAAATCCCCCCCCCCCCCCCCATGATCATCTCCCAGAGAGTTGTGAAGGATCTTCCTGGGGTTGACTTTTTATATTTCTTCATAAAGGCATTAGACTCCTCGTTTCAATTCAATTCAATTCAATAAGTGACTCCACAGCTTTCCTGCTCTCACATCAGGGGCGGAGCCAGAACGTTTCTACTGGGGTGTCCAGGTTAGACCCAGTGATTTTATTGGGTTGGCAAAACTGGGATGGTGAAAAATAACTGCTTCAAATCTACAGAAAATTACTTAATGTTGTTACCCCTATCTGTGTATGGCCTCAGTGGAATATCCCTCACACACCTAAGGTAGCTAAAGACACACACCTCTGCTGCTGTTACTCTTCTCTAACAAACTAATTTTATGTAACTGCACCTCTATAAACATTACAATTAGAAGGATATTTGCTTTAAATGCATATTTTATAGATAACAATTCACAAGAGAAGGTCATGTTACCAATTTATTTCCAATTTCATACTAAGGAAGAAGAGAAAAAACAAAAAAGGCTGACAGTTTTGCAAGAAGGTCAAAATGTGCATAATACAGGTAACAAACAAAAATAATATGGGGCTCTCAATAAACAAAATAAATATAAACGTAAGTTGCGTCTCTGTAGAATCCCCACTGAGCATAAAAGGCACATACCTACAGTATCTTTACTGCTCACTTAGCATCTCACTTGTGCTGTTAAATATATTATAATCCAGATTATAGCAGCTGAATTCTACGGTTCTTGTAATTTCTGGTAAAGGTATCCACACACTCATCTAGATTGAGGGACTTTGCTCTTCTACATTCTATGCTCAAAACCCCCAGATCGCTCAACCTATCTTCTGACATGGTAGTTCTGAGATGTGTCTTGATCAGCTTCAGGCAGGAGAAGCTGCGCTCACATGCAGCAGTGCTGACGGGAATTGCTACTGCAATTTTACACAGCCTAAAGAACTCTTGGAAAACAGCCTTATATGGCTCAATAAACACAGCAAGCTATAATATGCTGCATGCTATTTTTGACCTTTCTATCCAAAATTCTCTTTACTTGGTACAGCTCATGTACAAGGTCTTCAAGATCAAACCCATACATCCTAGCGAATGAAAATATACTGTAGTATCCCTTTTCACAGAATGTTTCACTAGTAGGATTTAGAGCTTGGATACCTCTCCTCATGTTACAATTTTGATTGGAAAATCCATTCCTCAGCTCATTTAGCATCATGTCCAGAACCTGGTAAAATATTCCTGTTCTGAAACTATCTTTGCTGTTCATAGTTGTTTGACTGCCTACTGTGGACAGGACACAGTACGCCTCTAGCTTAGAGCTTAGTTTCCTCTGTCGTTTGGGAACAGTTTGCGTACAGATATTGCACTGCTCGGCAATACCCAAAACTGTCTTCCAGATATCATCAAATACCTGCTCATTTCTATAATTTTCAAAGGTGTGAATGAGTGCCTCTACAAGGTCTACTGCCTTTGCCAAATCAAGCGATGAAGACTGGAGAATGTCAGAGAGGAATTTTGTATCTCCCAAAAGTTGTTTAAACGTTGCTAGAAACGCAATAAACTCCAAGTCAATTTGAAATAGCAGGCCCCGAGCATCTACTGACCTTTCTCCACGCTGCTCTCCAGCTATTTCTTCTGGCACACGCAATACTGCCGACAACCTGTCTATTAAATTGCGACAGGAAATATACCTGCATGCCCACCGGGTGTCACTCAACCGTTGAAGTTCTCTGGGAGCACCCGGATACATTTCAGCCTGAACATGCAGCCACGTTTGGTGCACCACTGACCCTGACATGAAGATATACAGCTTTTGTAAAAATGAAAAGAAGCATCCAATTTCTGGGATGGCTTTTACTGTGTCAACAAGCACAAGATTGATGCAGTGAGCGTTACAATGTACGTAAAAGGCCTGCTTTGCCACCTGGTTTACATGTGTCTGTACACCACTATGTTTGTCAATCATGACTGAAGCCCCATCATAGTGTCTGGGTGGTCAGTCGGTGGGTTTATAAAATGTTTCCCTCATGTAAACAAACGCATACACCGTCGCAAATATATGCGAAGTTAACAACTGTTGGGAACTCCTATCCATCAGCTGTGCTGGGAACTCATCTATGAATGTTAACTATTCTGCGGTTATTCATATTCATATTCATATACTTTTCATCACACACATATATATATATATATATATAAATATGTATATATATATATATATATATATATATATATATATGTGATTTTTTCTCCGCTTTGACTGCTTCGCTTTGCGTAACTGGGGTGGCCAGAGAGGTGGCCAAGCTTCAATCTAGGGTGGCACTGGCCACCCTCGGCCATCCCGTAGCTCCGCCCGTCTCACACAGCTTTCCTGCTCACACATTCTTTTTATGTTATCCTCTGAGTGAATGGGTGGGTCCTGATTCTTGATTATTTATTGGAACTGGAGATGTAATAATTCAAACACAAAAATAAAATTCCAAAATTTCTTTAAAATTTTGTAAGATTACTGTAACACGAGGTATTCTTCTGGTATATACTAGACATAGTAATGTAAAAATATTTTGAAAATTTCTATACTGTACCTTAATTTTAACCCTAGACTGTTGCTGGGTGTACATACATATTGTACACAACTGTAGTTATAACTGAGTCGTGTAGTTTTTTTGTAATGTCTTCAGCTGTCTTTGGTGCTAAAACAGCATTTTTTTCTTGTATGGGGATAATGAGATTGATAAAATATAAACCGAGAATGAAGAGAGAAAGTCACACATGAACAACGCACCACAAGACCTATCGATGACTTCTTACACATTGTTACTCTCCTGACAGGAATTCATAACAAAGCATGATTAAAAAAAATATGTTTTCTTTACGTCCTGAGAAATTTTTTAGTTTTAAAAATTATTTGTTGTCTCTCTTGTTGATATTTATTAGCAGTGCCCTAGTAACACTACTGCTTATTTCATCCTTTATCCTGAATAAGGCAAAAGAGAATATGATGAAGCATTCTAGTTATTCCTTTTAAACTTTTTGTATGTGTTAATTGTGTTAGACACAGTTCATGTTAAACACAGTTAATTAATACAGTACAGTACTGTATATGTGAACAAATTTACATAAATAATAATTTATTTCAGCTTTCTTAGTTTCTCTTTTGACTTGTATTACTTTCTTCCCCAAGCGAATGTTACTCATAGAACTTAAAAAATATTTATATAATGTTAAAGAATGCATGAATGTTGACCCCACCTTCTGAGAACTACCTCAGTAAGATGCTTGTCATGTAATCATTGAATTAATGTATAGTATATTGAAGTAATTTCTTTTGCCTCTTTGCTGATTGGCTTGTTAGCCACTTGTTAATAAGTATATAAGTCATGGGGGTGCTGGTGGTTGAACGGTACCGGTCTTGCCTCGCAAGCAAGATATCACGGGTTCGATTCCCGGGCCGGCGGAAGTTGTTTGGACACTCTTCCTAGTCCCCTTGGTCCCTGTTCACCTAGCAGCAAAGTAGGTACCTGCTGTAAATCGAAAGGTGCGAATTCGTATTCAGACATAAACCATTGACTCTTCAGGCTTCTACGCCCTTGCTCATGAGACATAAGGCAAGCATGAACTTAGCATGCTTCCCTGTTGGGCGCTGTAAACGCTTCTGCGCTTCACATTACACAAGGATGTAGTGGGGTGCCCAATAAAAAAAAAATGTCATGAAGAAACATCACGCGAGATATTCCCATTGGAAATTTCCCATGTAAATACATTTATTATAATTATTTTCCTCCCTCCTCCATCTTTTTATAAACTGAGATGATATTTGGACTGCATTAATCTGATTTTTTTGGGACCAATTATAGCACCAGTAATCGTTTTACAATCTTGAAAATAATAAGTTTAATATTATATATTACTGTAGTATGATGTTCATTTTCTTGAAAACCCTGATGGAAATGCTCACATTTTTTTTTCTTTTCACAGTATCAACTCTTCTCAAGCAAGTCATAAACTTGATTTGAACACCATGGAGGAGGCTTGTGGCTAGTCGACCAGATGCTTCACTTCATTGGGTTAAGAAATCCTGTATTCTCGCTGGTTGATGAAATTATTCAAAATGAAAAGATTATGCCATAACTGGCCAATAGGATTGTCCTCCCTCATTGGCAAAAAAAAGACTGCATTTTCATTGGTCGACATTGCTTTCTGATGTATCAGAAATTGACCAGTAGGAGATGAGCCATTCTCCTTCCTCAAGATGTGATTAACTGACATGAAGTCTGTTACTGCTGCTGTGATTGGTTTTATGTTTACACCGCTCAACTCGACCATTAGACTCGGCACAGTCAAGTCATAGTGAGTGGAAATGTGTAGTAAGGATTGTTTTATGGTGGCCCCAAGTGTTTGGGTGGTGGGATAGCTTTTATTGTGGCACAGATTTACCATTGTTCTATTAACTACTTAACTGTTTGCTCTGTGGCATAAATTGTTCAAGCCCTTCTCATTCAGCTACATAATTCCTAGTTCTTAGGATATATGAAATCATTATCCTTATCACCTATCCTTACAATTCACCGCTTAGATGGTGTGTGTGTGATATATATATATATATATATATATATATATACATATATATATATATATATATATACCTGTTAGCCGGAACAATTGGTGCTGAGCACTTCCGGGAATGAGGGATTTCCGGGTAACGAGACGACTCTGTCAAAGTTGGAAAAAATCTCTCATCCCCGTAATTTTCTGGGTAATGGAAAAATGTTCCCGGATGTTCCAGAAATTGCCCATTACATCATCTCTCAAACCCGTAAAAAAAAAAAATCCCTCATCACCGGAATTTTCCGGGTACCTGGAAATTTTTCTCGGAAAATCGTCCCCAAAATTTTGGGAACAATTTTCCGAGAAAATTTCAATTCTGGCTATCGGAGAGTTCTGGGTTTGAGGGATTCTGGCTAACGGAGATATTACTTTATACAGTATATATATATATGTATATATACTGTATTTATATATATATATATATATTTCATTAGCGTTCCCCGGTCACAGTCATAGGCTTGTGGGTCGTGGGTTCGAATCCTGGCGGGTTGAGGTGTTGATTGTATATATATATATATATATATATACATATATATATATATATATATATATATATATATATATATATATATATATATATATATATATATATATATATATATATATGTATATACAGTGCATTAGGTACTGTACTATGATTTTTTAATCTCAAGTACTACCATGTAGAGTATTTTCATATTGTTCCAATAATTCTTGCATACCGTCATTGTACCTTTTAAAACACAGCCACAATGGCAGTAGAAAACAGTCTTTCATTACTGTGTGTTTTCTGGGTCCACTACCTTCTCTGTTATATTCTATATATTGTATATATAATCATATTTCTACTCATAATTACTAGAACCCTATTTAAATATTCACTTTCAAGGTTTTATAATATTTACATCCCACCAATAAGTATGAAATTCAGAGTAGTAGGCTAAATATATACTTTATGCTGTATAAATCGTTATTTTTGCATTAATTTGAGGAAGCGATATTTCTCTTGTTTTGTGTACATTTTACATGGAACTGTCAGCACCAATGAGAATTATCTAATGAAATGGAGAACATAATGCAGTGTGATTCTCTCTTAGTGCAGTGTGTTTTCAGTAAATCATGTACTGTACACATCTTTGAAAAATTAAATATAATGTTCATCTTACACACACAAGCTGGAATATAGGAAACCCTGTCCAGAGTTAACACAGTTGCAGACTGTTGAAAGCATTGTGGTGAGGTTTTGCATAGAGGTACTGTAGTGTGAAATGATTCGAGATTGTGGTGAGAATGGAGGAGACCAATGGCATCAAAAGATGTACAGGTCTGAATGTGGAGGGGAGGAGAAGTAGGTTTAGGCTAAGAGTGACATGGGGAGAAGTTGTAAGGAATAACATCACACTGATGTTGTGAGTATTTATGTTCCCAATGTTGTTGAGTATTATGTTACCACACACTGATCCAATGCTGTGAGTACAGTATATATGTTACCACACACTGATCCAGTGTTGTGAGTACAGTATATATGTTACCACACACTGATCCAGTGTTGTGACTACAGTATATATGTTACCACACACTGATCCAGTGTTGTGACTACAGAATACGAGGTCTGTCCAAAAAGAAATCTCTTTTTAAAAAACAAATTTATTGCTTTACTTGCAAGTTAATCAGACTTGTCTCCTTCAAAGTCCTCCCCTCCACTGTTGATGCACCCAACGTATTTTTTTTCAGTTCTGGAACGCGTTTTGAGGGATGGTGTGCAGGTCTCGTAGCGAATTTTCTTCTATCTCTTCTATCGTCTGAAATCGGCAACCTTTCAGGGTGGATTTCAACTTTGGGAACAAAAAATAAAAGTCCGCAGGGGCCAAATCCGGAGAGTAGGGCGGCTGGGGGACGGTAGTCGTCTCGTGCTTCGCTAAAAGTCACGGATAAGAAGCGAAGCGTGAGCAGGTGCATTGTCATGGTACAGCATCCAGGTCTTGTTTGTCCACGCCTCTGGCCTCTTCCTCCACACTGCCTCCCTCAAACGCGTCCAGACCTCCAAGTAAAACTCTTTATTGACTGTCTGACCACGTGGAACAAACTCATGATGAACGACGCCCTTCCACACAAAAAAGACGATCAACATCACCTCCACATTTGAGCGACTCTGACGTCCAGATTTGGGATCGTCTTCGGTGGATGTTCTTCTTCTTTTGAAACACTTACCACACGTGACATTGCGTTCGGCTCAAACAATCATCCCCATAAGCCTGTTGCAACATTTGAAAAGTCTCCTTAAAAGTTTTTCCCAATTTGAAGCAGAATTTCACGCAAACACGTTGCTCTTCAAGATCCTTCATTGTTCAACTTGCAACAAATCGCCAAGTGCAATAAACACACGTTCACTCTAGCCTGTGTTGCTCGATGACTAATTGACGTGGCGTGACGTGGCATGATGCGGCTAGTGTTAGACTAAAGGTCAAGGTCACCGCTACACAGTGCTCCCATCGTAAGCGTGCTGTGCTGGCTCGTTGGCGCGCTATTTAAGAAGTTCGGTTTCTTTTTGGACAGACCTCATATATGTTACCACACGCTGATCCAGTGTTGTGAGAACAGTATATATGTTACCACTCACTGATCCAGTGTTATGAGTACAGTACATATGTTACCACACACTGATCCAGTGTTATGAGTACAGTATATATCTTACCACACACTAAACCAGTGCTGTGAGTACAATATACAGTATATGTTACCACACACTAATCCAGTGTTGTGAGGACAGTATATATGTTACCACACACTGATCCAGTGTTATGAGTACAGTATATATATGTTACCACACACTGAACCAGTACTGTGAGTACAGTATACAGTATATGTTACCACACAATAATCCAGTGTTGTGAGTACAGTATATATCAGGAGTTGGCAATCTTTTGAACACACTGTGCCAGTTTCCAACATTTTTACTGCCCTGCGTGCCAACTCTAATTTTCAATATGCAAATTATTGGCATGTGTATATTGAAAATAATGCTTTCATACATACTTGAAATCCACACAATTACATATGAATGGTAAGATATATAATCAAATACTATAAAATGCTCTCACTATTTTAGTGTGATCCCTGTCCCTGCTTCCCCTTGCTCAGCGTTGCTATGTCGGGAGTATCACTGGATACCTTAAGTTGCACACACCCCTCGGAGTGATCAGTTGTAAGTCGGCTGCGATGAGGATTAAGGATATTTTTCATGTGTGAAAATATCTGCTCACGCAGATATGTTGATCCAAAGGTTGAAAGCAGTGTGAAGGCAACCTTCTTCATGCAATAAAATTTTTCTGGTAGGGATGCCCAGCATCTTAGGATGGAGGCATCATGATCACTCACAGCAGATCCCCAATTTGCATCCACTTAAGTAAAGACAAGTCCAAGTCACTATCCTCAAAGTTTTAAGGATTAATTAAAAAGGAAAACCTTGGGCCAGTGTGCGGGAAATCTTGAAATCTGTCAGAGAACTATGACTTCAGTTCTTGCATGTACACTGCAATCTCTGTAACGTTCACAGAATGATGTGCTGACCACCCCGTCAGACGCTTGAAGTAGCGGAAAGTTGTAGTTTCAACATCCACCAAGTATACTGTCAGCTTTGCAACAAAAGCCTTCCAAGTGTCATACAGATCCACAACTGTTTGTCCTGCACCCTGCAGGCAAAGACTAAGGTCACTGAGGTGTTTGGTGATGTCTGAGAGAAACAGAAGTTTCACTACCCATTGGTCATCTTCCAGTTCGGGGTATTTTTGGCCCTTTTCTTTCAGAAAAAGCCTGATTTCATCAAAGCATTCTACGAACCGTTCTAAAACTTAACCACCTAACACTGGAGTAAAGGGGCATCAAGGAAAAACTGGAATTGTCTGTGTGTAAGAGCAGATCGTGCAACCCAAAAATTCAATTTTTTTTACACAGTGGCCATTACTTTATTGAGATCAGAGTTTGAAATTCTGGCACAAAGATTTTCTTGATGAATAATGCAGTGTAACTTCAGGAAGGGGTGCCCGATTTTATCCTCAATTTGGCTGGCAAATCCCCTGTGTTTTCTAATATATATATTTTGTTCTTAATATCAAAATAATCAATGAACATTTTAACAATGTCATCTCCCTGGGTAGTATCATGCATAGGTCTTATGCAGCACAGCTCTTCGTGTACCTCCGTGTCACTGTACCTGGCGACAATAGCCAAACGTGGTATGTCATTTATATCAACACACTCATCAGCAGCAACACTGAACACAGTTGCATTTGTTTAAGGCAAAAGTTTGCTGTTCTCTTATATTTGCAGCCATGTCTGATATACGCCTCTCTACAGTCCTGGCTGCAACAGGCATGTCTTTTATCATCGAGATGATTGTGTGTTTGTTTGGTAAATCACTAAATAAAACTTGAAAGCTGTTAAGAAAGGCCTCCCTTATCTAATCCCCATCAATATATGGTTTTCCATGTTTAGCAATACACAAAGAAACCTTGAAGCTGGCCTCAGTTGCATGGTCTTTGCACTCAGATTCTTTATAACGCTGCGTTGTTTTTCATAGCTGGATATTGCTTTCTTAATTGCTTCAGCCTTGTCTGCATTGTCCTTATGTCTTCTCATGCTTCGTTTCACAATGTCTCTTTACACTTGATGTCCGGCAAACAACATTCTCGCAACACAGAACACACACAGCTCGACCATTCTAAAGAATAAATCCAGTCTTTTGTCAAAGAGGGTTGAAACGATGAAACTTCTAATTTGGCTTTCTTGGCAGCTGCCATTGTGGCTATTTAATTATGAGTAGCTTCTGGCACCACGGCTGAAAGAAGAGTGACCATATCTGACGGGCTGAGTAATCAGTGTTGGAACCTAGAAATAGAAACTCCCGCAAGTAAAAAATCCAGCGGAATGAATACTAATAGAAAGATGATTGTTTAATTTCAATAAACGTGATGTAAATACATATTCAAAATAATGAAACATATAATTATACTCCAATTTCTTAGATATAGAAAATATCCGAGAAAAAGAACACAAGGCGAGCTACCTATTTTGTGTAGCTAAGATGGCTACAATGGGTTTGATCCGACACACGCTACAGCTGAGCGGACAGGTAATGGACCCGTGAGTTCTAGCTCCAGCTCATGTCAAAGTTTGTTTATATGAAATGGCTCTATTATTTTTCGATTTTGTAATATGTTCTTAAAATCCCTTGGCGTGCCTTGGTCAACCCTCTCGCATGCTAGGGGTTGCCGACCCCTTGATATATATGTTACCACACACTGATCCAGTGTTTTGAGTACAGTATATATGTTACCACACACTGATACAGTGTTGTGACTACAGTATGTATGTTACAATACACTGATCCAGTGTTGTGACTACAGTATATACTGTATATGTTACCACACACACTGATTCAGTGTTGTGAATACTGTATATATGTTGCCACACACTAATGCAGTGTTGTGAGTACAGTATATACATGTATATATATATATATATATTACCACACACTGATCCAGTGTTGTAACTATTTACTTTTACCTTTATCCTCTTCACCACTGATCGGCTCGTTAGCCGATTGGGCGACCACTCACATCTCTTTTACACACTGTTGGCAAATGCTGGGCTTGCACTGGCTCCTGAATGCATCTGAACCTGCTCCAGTGCTTATTAAGTCTGTCTTAAAAGAGCTCATACTCGGTGCCGTCACAACACTTTCTTTCTGGTAGATTGTTCGAAGAGTTCACAACTCTCACTCCGAAAAAGATTGCCCTCACAGTTTTCTGGACTTGCGGCTTCTTCAACCTTGAGCTGTGACCCCTTGTGAGGCAAGCATCCGCCAGCTCCAGGTAAAGACACTCGACTGAGTAGTGCCCTTTGAGATGTTTTTACACCTCAATTAGGTCGCTCCTTGCCCGTCGGTAGTACCTGTACCAGTATAAGAAGTGGTGAATCCATAATTTTACACCAGACTTTCTTTCGCTGCTATTATTATGTGTTAAGTAATGTTTAGACACTTCTAAGATATTTTTCTTCTATGTTATTTCCACCGGAAATTAAGGATGACTGAGATATTAATTTTTCAAGATTATTACATTCGCTCATTCACAAGTGTCGCCATGTCTTGTTTACATCTGGTGGAGGTCTGACACCCGCTCACGCATCGCTCCAGACCTCTGTGTTCGCTTCTTAAGCGTCTACAACACATGTGTGTGGGGGGGGGGGGGGGGGGGGGGGGGGGGGCTGAAGTGGGAGTTTCATATTGGTTATAGCGGTAGGAGTATTTGCAGAGTTACACCAGAAAAATAGTATATATTTTTTTTAGAAAACGCGGTGTATTACCGAATATAGTTCTTTGTCCGAAGTGTAATAACCAGTGTACACTGCGTGAAGAACAGCATATTTGGCGCTGTCACAATAGTTTTACAGATAAGGTAAGATGTGGGGCATGACGAATGGAGGGTTAGGTTAGGTTAGGTTTTCTTGGTTGGTTAGTATTTTATTTATTTGATTTCTTCGAAAAAAGAAAATCCAACTTTTTCCTCTATGATTGTTGGGGGGGGGGGGGGGGGGGGGGTGGTAATCTAAAAAAGAACAAGTGATTTCCGGAGGAAATGGATATCAAATTCATTCGAAACTCAACAAAAACCAAAGGAAAAACTATTTTTAATATAAAAATAAAGTCCGGTGTGATACTATCAATTGACCTAAAAAGTTGTCGTCTCTTATAAAATACTTACTATAATGATAAGAATATCTGTGGAAAAATTAACGAAATCGAATAGCTCTTTCTGGTGGTAGTGGTGTTCTCAGAAAAAAATGAAAGCCTGAGCTAACCTTTTCTAACCCAGAGAACTAAAAAAAAAAAAAATAACTGTTTTGCCAGTGATTCATTTATTTCTTCGACATTTAGGTCACAAGGGAGGCCTAAATACGTCTGGAAAATTTTTTTTTGTACATGCGTAAATCTCCCGATAAATGTGTTAGCGCATTAAAAGTCCATCAGTAATAATGTGTCCTGGTCCTATGGTGGTCACATCCACGAACTGTAAACACAATTGGTTGTGTATGAAACCAGGTTTACCAATTCAGTTTTTGTATGTATCACAAAAGGTTAGGTAGGTTTTTAATAGTTTATTATTAATTTTGTTGAACTTCCAATGTTCAAAGACCTGGCCACTTTGGGAGATTCATTGTTGTTACTACATTAATGTTATAGGAAATAAAGGCCATATTTATTTACTGTATCAGAAAAACTACGAAACAAAAAATGGTAAAATTATTATCATCTCAGTCGTGAACATATTTTCCTAAGGTCAGAATCGTTGAAAACATTGGAAAAACGGAATTTAAACCTAACATAATCTAACCTAAACTAAACCAAATTTCCTGCATGGCCGAAAAAATAATACCGACAACCTATTTGAGTAATCAATTTCTTTATATGGTATTAAACGAATAATTCCCCACTATAGTATACATTCTGCCCCCCCCCCCCCCCCAAGATCGCGGAATTTTACTTCGCTGTTCTCGGTTATTCGTGGATGACACCCTGGATGTACCCAAGAATGTCTGTGGGTAGTTTTAAAGTTGCCTGCATTTTCTCGGCTGGGACAGGGAGCCATTCGTTCTAGAGACAGTAATTTCCTTTACCTGTATTGTAACTATGTGTGTGTGTGTGTGTGTGTGTGTGTGTGTGTATTAGAAAGACTGTAAGTTTTTTTTCTCTTAAGTTCGAACTTACGATCTTTCTAATTCTCAAAAGATCGTAAGTTCGAACTTAAGAGAAAAAAATTACTTGTGAGTAGATACTTGCGATCTTTTGAGAATTAGAAAGGTAGTAAGTTCGAATTCTCAAAAAATCGTAAGTATCTACTTTTCGGGAAAGTAGATAATCTACTTTCACAAAAATTAGATAATCTACTTTCCCGAAAAGTAGATAATCTATTTTCCCAAAAACTAGATAATTACGATCTTTTGAGAATTCGAACTTACGATCTTTCTAATTCTCCGGCGAGGGTGCAGGGAGAGGATGTTTTTGAAGGATCCAAGTGGTGTAAAATTAATTTAAAGGGGGGAGACTTACTTATTGTCGGGTGTATCTACAGATCCCAAACTGTAGCTTACTGAACCAAAGGAACTTAAGAGCCTTAATAGACAATGCAGCGACGCTCAATCCTAGCCACCTCCTTATCACGGGAGACTTTATGTATGGCGACATCGACTGGAGAAATGGGTTCACACCAAATGACTTAAATAACCCTGCTCCTCTTTTTGTAGAAACTCTGAGAGATAATTTTCTGTTCCAACATGTTAAGGATCCGACGCATTAAAGAGGGTAGCAAACCCCCAAGCCAGTGGACCTCATCAAAACAAACAAGGAGGGTATGGTGGCACCCTTGGCACCAGCCACCACATAACATTGTCCTTCAGATTAACTGTTACTTGGTTCATGATGCAACCAGGTCCAGGTTCAAATATTACAATGGTAATTATGACAGGATGTGGGAGGAGACGAGGAGTATCCACTTGCCTGAATCACTAAGGTATAAAAACGCAGACATTACGCTGAATATCATAGCCAGTAAAGTGAACCATTTAATCGATGAATATATACCCAAGACAAAACCCAGTGCCTCCAAGAATACAAGGAGACCATTTACACATGAACCATGCGGCGGTCGACAAAATAAAGAAGAAAACCCAAAAATCCAAGGCGTGGGTCAGGACAAACGATGAGCAGGACCGGAGGATGTATGGCAGATCCAGGGACCAAGCAAAGTCAGAGTGTAGAAGGGCTGAAAAAGAGTTTAAGAGGCAGATTGTGAGCGAGGTCAAGTCAAGCTCAAAAGCGTTTTACCACTATGCCAAGTGAAAATTATAAACGCGAGTAGGAGTATCAGACCTGAGGCTTGAAGATGGTAGTTATGCAGATTCTCACCAGGACAAGGCAGAAGTGTTGAACAGTTTCTTTTCCTCGGTGTTCAAAAGAGAGGATGTAAACAATCTTCCTGCGTTTGAGGACAGACACAGTGCTGACCCACATTGTGTTATCGAAAGAAGTTATAAGAAATAAATCGAGGGCCTCAGAAGCACAAGGCCGCGAGCACCACCATGAGGGAAATGGAGTTATTGGTACCAACGTATTCTCTAAGTTGAATTCTGTCTTGTGGAGCTTGGATTTGTGACCTTGTGTTACTTTCACATGGTCAAAAATAGCACTGAAATACAATGGTTTGTGTACTTAAAAGGACCATATTCAACGCGCATTCGTCACACAAGGCCGCAAGTCTCACCCCCACTGCACCGCATCCGTTTTAATCACTTAGCAGCCAATGACGGGCGTGCGTCACCCGCCACACATCCCAGCTGAGCCAATGACGCAGTGAGTAAACCCACTTCGGCCAATGGACACGCTTCTGGAGCATATGGGCCACGATGCATGACATTCATACACAAAACTTGCACAACAAAAATCTTCAAAATAATACAAACCCCACCTCGATATACCTATTGAATGTGAAGCAACAAACGGAAAACTTTAGGAGCTTGTTTCTCACTTTTTAAGAAATGGCGCTTGTGGCCTTGTGATTCTAAGGCCGTCACTTGTCAAAGCTAAAGGTTCATAAGAGTCCTGGCCCTGACATGGTACATCCCAGAGTACTGAGAGAGTTATACATTGAGCTTGCTGAGCCCCTGAAGATCTTGTTCTGTAAATGTCTGGATAAGCAAAAGGTCCCCAGTGATTATACAATGGCTTATGGGAGTCCTATTTTCAAGAAGGGCGATCATCACTCATTGAATAATTTTAGACCAGTGAGCCTGACCAGCATGGTATGTAAAGTACTTGAGCTTTATAAGAGATACCATGATGGAACATCTACTATGAAACAACCTTGTAAAGGATTGCCAACATGGATTTATGCTGGGTGTCTCATGTTTAATGCAATTGCTCAAGGTGCTGGATGTTTGGACCCAAATTCTGGAACAGGGTGGCAATATCAACAATATATACCTAGATTTTGCCAACGCTTTCGACAGCATACCCAATGAAAGGCTGAGAATTAAAAAAGAAGGACAGGATTCCGGGAAATGTCCTAGTGTGGATCGGAGACTTAATCTATGATCTCAAGCGGTTTGTGGTGATTATTGGTACAAAATCGTCATGTGTACCTGTGACAAGCAGGGTACCACAGGGCAGTATATTGGGTCCATTGTTGTTTGTTTGTTTGTTTCATAAATGACATGCCAGAAGCTGTACATTCCTCCATACAAATGTTTGTAGATGATGCCAATTTATTTCGTGAAATTAAGAACCAAGCAGACTGTAAAGCGCTGCAGAAGGATCTCTGTGAGCTTCAAGAATGGTCGAAGAAATGGCTGCTGAGATTCAATGTCATGAAGTGTAAGATGATGCACCTGGGTCATACCAATGGCAAGGAGGCGTATCATATGTCCCAACAGGATAAAGAAGCTGCATTATTTAAGACTGAATGTGAAAAGAACCTAGGTGTGCATATAGACAATGAGCTGAAGTTCTTGGGCCATTGAGAGAAGGTGAATTAAGCAACTAAAATATTTGATCTTATAAGGAGGTCGTTCAGATATCTAGACGGTCTCTTGTAAAGATCTTCAAGAGTGAGACCCTTCCCCACCTGGAGTACTGTCGCCCCATCTGGTCCCTAAGATATGCTAGGGACTGTCAGTTGGTTGAAAATGTCCAAAGGAGGGCCACCAGACTGGTGCCTGCACTTTGGCACCTCAGCTATCCAGAGAGATTTGGAGTGCCTGCAATTGCCTAGCTTATACTACAGACGGGCAAGGGGAGATCTAATTGAAGTGTATAAACATCTCAAGGGGCACTACTCAGTCGAGTGTCCTTACTTGGAGCTGGCGGACGCTCGCCCCACAAGGGGTCAGAGTTCAAGGTTGAAGAAGCCACAAGTCCAGAAAACTGTGAGGGCAAACTTTCGGAGTGAGAGTTGTGAATTCTTGGAACAATCTGCAAGAGAGTGTTGTGACGGTACCGAGTGTGAGCTCTTTCAAGACAAGACTTAACCAACACTGGAGCAGATTCTAGTACAATCAGGAGCCGGTGCATGCCCAGTACTTGCCAACAGTGCGTAACAGAGACGTGACCAATCACCCAAGTGGCTAACGAGTCGATCCTTTGGTGAAGAGGATATAAGAAAAAGAAAAGTAATCAGAGATGTGACCGATCGCCTAAGCGGCTAACGAGCTGATCAGTGGTGAAGAGGATAAAAGTAAAAAGTAAAGTAAACAAAGTTAAACTGAGAAGCGTTGTGGGTGATTCAATCAGGTGATGGGCACACAAAAACTATTCCCTGTACTGTCTATATTATCAATATGTTAACTAAATTTCAGAATGACCAATAATTTTAATATAAAAAATGCAGAAATATTCAAGAGACCAACTTTCTTGTTATTTACTTCACTGGAAACGAATGTAAACATAGAGCCAATTACTGTATTGGCGGACTAGCCGATCAGTTGATGATCACAACAAAATGTGTTTGTCGTAAGGATTTCGTTAATCAAAGTTTTGTTCGTTAATCGAACTGAAAATCCTTATGGGAGCTAATTCGTTAACCGAAATTTCGTTAATTGAACTGTTCGTTAACCGAGGAACCACTGTGTATATATATAATGTGGTGTTTTGTTGAAACAACAACCAATAAGTTGTTAGTGAATATGGTGCTAAGGCTAAAACAAGAGTATTTTTTAGGATGTGTGTATCAAACATTTATTGGATTTTATTTCCATCTATATCATAATTTAATATTGTTATATTAAACTGCTGAATAATCGTTACTTCTACAGTGATAAATTTGCTACAACTATATTTTACTTTCAGTTTTTCTACGATAAACATAACTTTGCGCAACTGAAACACGTATTATTATAGTGAACATCTGTGATGTATTATCCCACACATCATGAGATATAAGTAAATTTAAAAACAATATAACTGTGTTTATACTGTGCTCTGTTATTCACTTAAACTTCATAATTTTATAATGTCATCTGTTTCACTTGAAGACAATTCGTGAGTAAAACTATGCGTTCAAGTGACACCAACAAGCCCATGTCTAATGCTATACAGTAATATAAAATCAAACCAAACTGATCATGAGACATTTCACCACATTTTCAAAATTAATGTGAAAAATTTAGGTCCGACAAAAGATTTAGTTAAATGGCCACTAAAGAATTATTAAAATAAGTATAATATTAAACTACGTTCATTAAATATATTCATAAAAGTGTAATTACTTATGGTAGAAATAAATATTGAAATTTTAAAGAATTATTGTAAATAATTCTTATTTTATTCTCATAAACACAAGCTTTGAAGAAGACATTTTTCAGCCACTTGGCTGGAGGAGTCTTGAGGATGGGGCCACTGTACAGCCACTGTCCACCCTCCACCAGGGATGTGTACCCAAGGTTAATACAGGTACTATACTTTCGGTAATTTATTATATTGAAACCATAAGATACTGTGCTTATAATCACCACTTAGATTTCAATCACTTTGATTATTATTTTTTTTTATTTAAAAATTTTACCACAATGATTTTATGAGATTTGTTACTTTCTATGGGTGTCCTTGTAAATATTTGAGAACTTCATCAGATTTTTTTTCACAATTGGTATTGATTATTCCAAAAAGGTTTTGGACTTCCTAAACAGTGTTTTATGGTACAGTACTGTACCTCAAAGCTGATTCATGAATAAGTTGTTTCCATTTTATTTTTGACACAATATTAAGAATAACATTGAAAAAATGGGAATCGGGTTGACTTTTAAGTAGAACTCGAACTGTTCTCTGTATACCGTATTTTTAAACTAATCTAGCTTCTATTTTCTCACTACTTTTTTTTGTTAAACTGTTAAAGTGTTTCTGTACATAATCAAATTCTATACAAGTTTACTTGAAGTAGAATATTGCACTGTAGTTCCTGATACCCGTTAATTGTTGCCCTTTGTAGATCTATAGTTGCTCTATGTTGAATTATAAATGCTAAGGTATTTAACAGACCAATGCTTATAAGCAATCTTAAGGATATACTGTAACTATACAATTTGTTTTACATTTTAAAGATGAATTACTTCTTCTCTGTTCACTTATCCATTGTACAGTACTGTAGTATATACTGTATATTGTACTTCACTTCCTGTGTATTAATAACTGTGTCCACATAAAAGCCAGTCACACCAGAAATCTGGAATCTGATTCTCAAACTTTTGCATACTAATATTTGCTTCCTTCACTTGTGGCTTGAGAGTGCATCGAGTCACTGTGCATTAGTGAAATTTATAGCTACTGTGGCCACCCTCCTTGTTGCCGTAAGCCTTTGAGAATGTAGATTCATTCTGAATCTACAGCTGCCAGGTGACAGGAAAGCAAACGAGAAGCTTTACTTATCAACATGCAAGATATGAAGTGTCATTTTAAAGTGAATGTTAGTTTTTATCTTTGATCAAAGAATTTTTCAATTGATGGTGCAGTTTTTATGTTTGCTTTCATCAAATTTTTACCATTGTCCACAGGAGTTTCTAAGCTAATTATTTTATATAAACATCGTGCTTGTAGTGTCACTACCAAACTCTTCGGTCTTTGTCACAGTGATTGACAGAATACAGGTTGCATTTATATGCTGATGTGTCATCTCTATGCTTTTTCATCAGTTCCCAAATATTTATGAAATAAGATCTCACTTTGATGTTGTGATAAATTATAATACAGTATATAAATAAAATCAATAAGATGAGATCAGACTCTGATGAAATAAGTCCAATTTTGATTTAACAGGATTTGATTTTAAGGCAGCAAGACAAAAAAATTTAGATGTGATCTGCTTTGATGAAGAAAAGCAAATTTTCGTTTAAAAAAATGTACAGCCCAG
Source organism: Homarus gammarus (assembly GCA_958450375.1). NCBI lineage: Eukaryota > Metazoa > Arthropoda > Malacostraca > Decapoda > Nephropidae > Homarus > Homarus gammarus. The sequence continues at coordinate 221,774 of CAUDMG010000438.1, read as the reverse complement.
TACATGTATCAGTTAAATAAGATCTGATTTTGATAAGATCAAATTTCAATTTGGGAGAAAATTTTGATGAAACTTACTATAAGTGTGATGAAGGAAAGTTTAGTGCCAAGAATTATGGACAAAAATTTTGTTGAAGATTTTTCTAGAAGTTAAAATAATTTTGATTATCCATATATATAGGCTGAAGGGCTTTTAGACTGGAATTAACAATTTGCTGTGTGCTTAGTGGCTTGATACCAATTAGTATAAGATATTACTAATTAGCACAAGATATTACTAATTACAGTACCTTGGGTGTAATATTCATTATTCATCAGTAAGAGCATAGACCTAATCAATGATTCCTTTAGCAGAAATCTGGCCAGTTAAGTGATAAAAAGCTTAGATCAAATTCAGTTAAGTGATATGTATTATATTGTAAGTCCAATATAACCAATCAGTGACCAGGATTTAGCTTATGTAAGAATTTATTGACAGTGAGTGAAGAGGCTGCATGAATAATAATACCCTGTAATTAATTGTAGCAGCTCATCAGCCTCATGTGACAATGTTTTGTGATTTAAAATGTAATACAAAATTATATAGTGATGGTTAATTAGAATAAATCCTCTCAGAAAATACTCTGATGCACATGAAGGAAGACGGGGGTGACTTTGATGGTTATTTCTGAGATAAGAAATTAATAATTTTTGACAACAGCCTGTGTTAGTGCAGAAAACAACAATCTGTGGTAATTCTTTTTCAAAAAGGGTTGGTGTAACTAATGAACGGATGTACAGTATATAGACACCCCTGTAGATGACCCAAAACAAAGGCACCTATATAACTAGTAACTTAACCCTGGGTATTGACGATGTAATGGAATATGATTTAGTGTGGGACCCACTTCTGTAAATAATTAATGACTGTACACTACACACAAGGGCTACAAGATTTCAACCTGCTGCCCTTGCTCACGCCTCTTCTGTTAAATTAGATTAATAACATTCACAGCTTGGTAAATAAATTAATCTGACAGAAAAAGGGGTTTTACTAATACTGAGAATTTGACTAATTGTTAATAATTAAAAAAATTATTGCATTCCACGAGTCATCACCCAACTAATCTAACTAAGATACAGGTGTCATTCATTAAGTAATGATTTTTTGATGTAGACAACAAAGAGGAGGGACAAGCACAGCTATATGTTACGACATGTTTAGACATACAGTACATAAGCTACATCTTTATCTGTCTGTTTAGTCAGTTCATTCGAGTCTCTCGAGCGCTCCACTTGAATTTCATACTTTGGAAGAACAATGATCTCTTATTTGGTTTTTAAATTCTGAATGAATAAAACCAAGCTCAATTATTGCAGAATGTCACTTCAATACAGAAGCAATTGTTTCAGTTAAGCAAACATTTACAAGAAGGTTGAACAATTCAAGAATGGTCGAACAAGCATTGTGGATGAAAAACGTTCCGAATGACCTGTCAAAGTTTCAACACCCACATTACACCAGCACATTGAGCGGAAAATTTTGAGAAATAAATTAGGACAGATGTGAATGCCAGTGTTGGTACAGTACATAACGTGTATGTGGAAAGATTTTTTTTAATAATGAAGAGGTGAAGAAAGAAATCCGAAATTGATTACGGAGTCAGCCGAAAGAATTTTCACCACAGGAATAAGAAAACTTGTAGAAAGATGGAACAAGTGCATAGCTGTAGAGGGAAATTATGTGGAAAACTTGGTATGTGCTCATTAGTAATAAATCATTACTTCTGCAGTTATATTCATTTGTATCAGTACTTACTGAATGACCCTCGTAAATACAACCAGTATCAGTGTTATGAATAAATACTTCCTCTTACAATAAGATAAAGTACAGGTATCTCTTTTATACGAATGGGTTAGGTTCTTGAAAAAACATTTAATAACTGAATTTTCGTACAGCAATTAAAAGGATGTATGGGAAAAATAGGGTCTGGTTCCCCATTGACAAGAAAACCCCAATATCATACCCCAAAAACATGAAATCTGTTACCAAACAACAACAAAAAACTACCTAACTAATAATAAATAGTACACAACTACTGTAATTTACTACCTGATACATTAAACACATTAATAAAATATTAGTATAGATGAGAATATGCACCTAAACCATTAAGAAAAAGTTAACTCGAAGTTTAACAGTCACCATTTGCATAGACGTTAGCTGTGTCACACCACCATAAAGCCTCGCCATAGACGTTAGCTGTGTCACACCACCATCAAGCCTCGCCATAGACGTTAGCTGTGTCACACCACCATCAAGCCTCGCCATAGACGTTAGCTGTGTCACACCACCATCAAGCCTCGCCATAGCATCCCAACTTCTCTCACACATTTTTTTTATTCCGTTTAATTTTTTCACCTTATGATAGTTATTTCTTTTACTTTAATTGCACATTATGTATGCATGTAACTGGGTAAAAAAGAGAAGAAAGTTAAATTTATCTACCTGAAATTACAAGTGAAAAAATAACCATAACTCCTACTTCAACCTGGTAGGGAGAGGGCCAGGGGGATGTGACCACCCCAGCTGACTCCCAGGGACTCCCGGTTTGAATTTTTGCCATGACCCAAATTCATGTATTCGTAACATTATAATTTAGGAAATTTGTACAAGTTAATTTTTGTACCGAACATTCATATAGCAAGGGATACCTGTAATTGGATCACAGTTGTGTTAATATGAGACCAACAACCAATTAGCCACCTCAACCATTAATGCTCTGTTTATTGCACATAACATGCCCTGTCACATACGGTGGTTCCTTTTTGGCCTCACACCACCAGCCCAGTGAGGAGTGGCAGTGGTCCCTTTGATGTCATTTTAATCAGGCTAACCGTGAGAATGACAACATTTGCGCTCAGATGATAGGAATCATAATGTCAGGGAAATTCCATGTTTCCTGCCTGATGTGCGGTATCTTTGGGTTAAAAATAGTCTTGCAGAATGTCATTTTACTTCATCAGTTACCTTTCTATATAGATGTTACTCTTCCCTTTCCTTCCTTCTATGAAACTCTAATGCATATACTGTAGAGACTTTGAGCTACTGTACTTGAGTCATGATATACATTCATTCAAATTAAACTGTTTGTGTGCAACAGCTTTGTTCCTCAAGTTCCACTCCTGGCCCAGATAAGAGACATCACATTTCTCTACTCGGTCACACTTTCTGCTTCAGAGATTTTGTGTTGTGTGAATGATTTGTTGGTTTGTATAGTAGACAATATTCTTAGAGATATAAAACTCTCATATACTTAATTTCAAACTGTGTGTAAGTGTACATGTCTGTCAGATAACCATGAAATATCCATATCATGATGTGTGTATTTTATAAACTTGTATTACCATAGATTCTATGATACCTAACCTATCCTGTTCTGGTTCCCTCTAGATATTTATTTATTTTTATTAGCGTTCATGAAATACATTATATGTATATATGCATATATATAAATTATATTTAAAAATACATAAGTAAATTTAAATAGACTTCATCTGAAAGTCCTAACCCTTCAATAAGTATACAGTATTAATACTTAAGGACTTGTATAAAATCACTTACAATAATGTTATAATGTTGAGAGTATTGTGTAAGGAAGAAGAATCATGAAACGATGTAGAATTAAGAGTGAATTAATTAGAAAATGAAGAATATTTGTGTAACTTATACTACATCTAATACACATATCTAGTGATTTTAGCAAATTATAAATATTTACCCACACATTTTTTTTTTCTTTTTTAGGGGAGAGGTGGTAAGTCATTAACCAATATCCATGTTAATAAAAATGCAAAACTAAGTAGGGAACTTATGTAAACAATGAGGATCTTTGTCTTTTTTCTTCTTTTTTTTCAGTATATTTCTAGTGTGTTCAGAGCATATGTGTGTCATGTCTTGCCTGAACCATCTGTAGGGCTGGTTATCTCACACTGGAGCACCAGCTGTCATATGCCCTGCAGAAGATTCTGTCCTAGTTGTTTGTTTCTTCAAGTCTTACAAGATGACTGATGTCCACTGACTCTTGTTGGTGCATGTAAAACCTCAGCCAGAATCTGCTGGGTCCACACTCTGTTAAGTGTGCTGCAACATTTCCACCTCTCCAGCAATTGGACATCATAAGTTGGTTGGGGACCCACAGCATTTTGAGTTTTGTCTACCAAAATTTAGGTTTCCTCTTTGAGTGACATGCCAGAATGTCCTCTGCTTGGGTACTCCAATGTGTACAGTATCGA